>JAJOOS010023893.1:0-27660 GCA_029582725.1 Solanum chiquidenum
TATATATATATATATATATATATATATATATATATATATATATATATATTTTATAAGGTAAAAAGTATTTTCTCTGTCTCAATTTTTTTGACTTAATTTGATTCAATACGGAGTTTAACAAAGAAAATATGACTTTTGAAACTTATTTTCTAAAATAAGTCAATTTTTGTGTGGAGGTAAATCATTTCATTAAGAGTACAATTGATATTTTAAAATTAAAATCTTACTAAATATAAAAATGTATTCTTTTTTAAATTGACTAAAAAAGAAAGTGTGTTATATAAACTGAGACAGTTGCAGTATATTTTTAGATTTTATTTTGGTAGGGATAAGTATAAAAAACACACATAAACTATTCTTTTTTTTAGTTTGATACCTAAACTATTGAAAGTGTGAGTTTCATACCTAAACTATAACTTATTAGTTTGAGAAAACACACTTTAGTAGTGTGTGTAATACACTCTCTCTTTTATATGCAAAAACTTTGCCATATGTCATTCCACATAAATAAAATATTTGACCTTGACAAAAATTAAATAAATTGTTAATAGTAGTTAAAAATTAAAGACTAAAATATTACCATCCAAAAATCTAGGCCTCACCCCTCCCCCACTTCTTTCTAAAATGTTGATTTTTTTTAAAAATAAAATAAAATAAAATTCTACTCCACCCCACCCCATCTAATCCTCTGCTCCTAATTTTATTTTATTTTTATATTTTTCTCATTTTGTGTTAGATGTGTATATATATATATTTAGAAAAATATTTTTTCTACTTACGTACCGAATATAATAGAAATAAAAATTTATTTAAAAAAAAATCTTACGATAAGTAAAAAATAAATTCTAAATAAATATATCTAATACAAAATGAGAAATTTTTTTGGAAGCGCATTGTTATGTGGGGTGGGGTAGAATTTTTTTAAATAAAAAAATTAAAATAATATCTAAATTATTATGTGAAGGGATTGGGGGGATTTTTTTTAAAAAAAAAAAACTAAAAAAAAGGGTGGGTAAGAAAAAAAAATATAATTTTTTTTTTTTGGGGAGAATAATAATACTTTAATCTTTAACTAATACTAATTATTTATTTAATTTTTGTCAAGGTGAAATGTTTTGTTAATGTGGAGTGTGATGTAAACTTTTTTTAAAATAAAAGAGAGATTGTGTTACACACACCATAATGAGAGTGTAATAAAAGAGAAAATATGTTTCTCAAACTAATAAGAGATAATTTAGATATGAAACCTACACTCTGAATAATTTATGTATGAAATTAAAAAAGAAGAAGATAGTTTAGATATTTTTTTGACCCTTTGGTACTCATATTTTATTATTTATAACTTTGGGGGATAGTTTAAAAGCATACACAAGTTATTATATTATTATTATTTTATATTTTATTAAATATTGAACAAAAATGTATTTTTAAAAGTTGAAAGTTGACTTTGAAGGTCAGTAGCATCTTAGCACTTAATTAGTGCTAATCCTAATCGGAGCCTTTTCCATCTCAAGTATTTTGTTATATTGACTAATTTGCTGGGTAGTGTACGTACTACATTGTTTTTGTATTATCTCTGATTTGAGTGTTTCATTTCTTTTGCTTGGGTGGTTGTGCGTGCCTACTAAATCATTCCCCCTTTGTTGTTATGAGGTTACAATTGTCTTATAAAA
The DNA here is from genome assembly GCA_029582725.1 of Solanum chiquidenum. NCBI lineage: Eukaryota > Viridiplantae > Streptophyta > Magnoliopsida > Solanales > Solanaceae > Solanum > Solanum chiquidenum. The sequence continues at coordinate 1,674 of JAJOOS010023893.1, forward strand.
TGTTGGAGGGCACGTTCTATTTTATGATCGTCAAATGTCTATTAAACAATAGACTTGTAATTATTAGGGGGCATAGTATGATATATATTGAATTATCATATTATATTAATTTTTTTAATATTGTAATTTTAATATTATGGTATTTATGTGGTGGTATATAGTATATATTTTAATTTACTTGATATTCGATATGATATTTGATATCTATAAATAATATATTAAAATATCAATATCATACCGAAATCTATAGTTACATAAATAACATATATGTTATTAAAATACTAACAAATATGTAACCTAATATTAGTATATATAAGAGAAAAGACATAAAGACACCATTGAAGTTGTCCCAGATTTTCGAAAAGACACATTAACTTTGCAATCGTCCTATTACCCCACTAAATAATTTTGAACATATATTATTATATCATTTTTTCGTCCACCTAACATAGAGAGTGGTGTGCACTCTCTCAAAGAGAGTGAGCAACCTAAAATAACTAATATAATTTTATTTTTACAAGTACTTTATTATAAAATATATTTTCTTATTTTTCTTATTTTTTAAAAACTTTTTTCCTTTTTATTTTTTTCTCTTTCCTTCTTCTTTCTTCTTCAAAAATTCATTATCATCTCCATTGAAGCTTCTCACTTTCAATATCACCATTTTTACCACAACTTCACCTTCTTTTTTTACTACTATTAATTTTACTCTCTTTAATTTTAAAACTTTAACTAAATATTTTCTTACATTTCGAATAATTTGATAAACCATTAGGTTTCAAGATGATTAGGAAGTATCATATAGTTTTTTTTATCCGATTTCAATTAAGTTCTTTCAATTTTTGGGGAATTCATTGATTCTTTTAAAATTATTATTTCTAATTTTGAAGTTATATGAAAAGGAGTAGCTGATGATATCTTCAAAATTTTAGATTTTCTTAGAAAAATAATTAATTTGGTTATCAATAATTCAATAAAGTCTAAAAAATAGTATGAATTCTATAAAGAATTTGACCGGAGAAGAAGAAGAAAAAGAAAAGAAAAAAATGAAAGTGGGGTTCAACTTGACGTGGTAGGTGGAGTGAGGGTGGGAGGTGAAGCAAAAAAAAAAAGAAAATGGAGGGATGGATCACTTGAAAGTGGGAGGTGGAAGATGAAATCAAAATTAAAATAAGTCAAAAAGTAAAAGAGAGAGAAAGAAAAAAAATATAAAGAAAAAACTTAAAATGAAAAAAATTATATTTTAAATTAAATTAACACGTGTCGTGTAATGATTGATGTGTGAACACACTTGCTTCATAAATTTGGGGCTAATCGAAATATGATATAACAATATCTGTTCAAAATTGTTTAGTGGGGTAATAGGACGATTGCAAAGTTAAAGTGTCTTTTTGAAAATTCGGGACAACTTCAGTGGTGACTTTATGTCTTTTCTCTATATATATAAACTAAATGTTTAGAAGTTAATATTTTGACTACTCTATTTTGATTGAAATATATTTAAAATGTAATTGATTAACAAAAATAGTTGTTTGTACTTTATTTTGAATATATATTTCTAAAAAATATTAAACTTCATTAAAGAAAAGGGCAAATGTCGGAACAAATTCAAATATTTATATTGAATTTTGGTTGAACAATGAAAAAAGACCAAAAAATTCACTTTATATGAAATAAAAAAAGTATCATTCATGCATGGATTTTGATTCATCGTCACATAGAGTTGTCTAAATAATGTAGCTCATGGTATATATATGAATTTATAATTCTTCTAAGTTTTTAAATACGAACACAATTTACTCTATTTTTATAATTCGATTTTTGTTCTTTCAGTGGGTAGGGAAAGGGAGTGTGGTAAAGGAACAGGAAAAAAATTTAATGATATATGTTTAGGTGATGCAAGATAAGATTCTACTGAAAAATAATAAAATATACATTTAAAAGTATATAAGATCAAATAAAATAAAGTAAAATCCTTCTTTGTACTATTCACTATTTATAGTAATTTATAAGCATGACTCATTAGTCATTAGGTCCTATCTGGATATTTTCTTATGGATCAAGATGACAATTAGTATCGTATACATAAAATAAAGAACATTTTCTAAAAATTAGTCTAGTTCTTGCATTATATATATATATAAAAAAATCATACATACTTGAATAAATTTAATTTTTTAAAATCTTTTTTTTGTATTATTGATATTTTTTTATTTTAATTTATGTAATATAATTTGACAAAGCAAATATTTTAAGTAAGTGTTGTCTTGCACTTAAGAGTGTGACTTAGCGGTCAATGAAGTAGTTGAGAGCCTTGAGGTCTTAAGTTCAATTAATTCTAGTGGAGACGAAAAATGCTAGGTGATTCTTCTCATATGTCATAACCTTGGTGGACAAAATTGCGTGGTACATATTGCTGGTGGGAGGTGGCAAGTATCTCGTGGAATTAGTTAAGATGCACAAAAGTGGATCCGAACACCACAATCATAAAAAAAAAAAGAAGGTAAGTGTCATCTTCTACTCTAATAAATTAATTTAGAGTCCCGTTGTTTAGCAACTAGCATACAATCTTACTTATAATTTTGAACTCAAACTTAATATGTCATGTTTTGAAAATATATTTAGTATTAAATAATCCTTTTTTCCTAACACTTAAACTCTTTTAAACTCGAAAAATAATAATTGAACGTATAATTTTTAAAAATGATTCTAGCATTGGAATGAAAAGGAATAATTTCATTAAATCCAACAAAAATTCAATAAAAGAAAATGATTCCATTCATGTAACAAATTAATGCAACTTACTGTTGTTTATTTTACTGCATTTACCAGGTCAAAATAACTATTCAGGTGATGAAGTTTGTTCACCTTAGAAAGTGGCCTGAGATTTAGGAGCTTTAGGAGTGAGTTTAGGAATTTGTATAGTGGTATAAAACACTATAAGTTAGGAGTTATATTAAAAGTAGGAGTCAGTTAATACAAAGTCAATACACACTCTGCTTTTCTCTTATAATTCAGGAACTATATTTTATATTCAAGAAAAACTTTCAACTATTTCTTTTTGTTCCTTCTTTACTAATATTGTCTTCTGTCTTTTGTTATATGGTATCAAGAGCTAGATTGAAGGAGACACATTTTTTTCTCAGTCTTCTTGTCTATCCGTTTACCCTATTGGAAAAGTTTGGAAGTGTGAAGGAAAAGCTTTACCGTTTGTAGCAATGGAAGCCTCAAACGGAGGAAATGCTAAATATGGAATAGAAAAACTTGTAGGCACTAACTACGAGTATTGGAGAATAAGTATAGAAGCATACCTTTAAGTTCAAGATCTATGAGATTTAATTGTAGGAACTGATTCAATAATCCCAGTCGATACTCCTGAGAATGAAAAATCGAAGGAAATTGAAGATCAAGTGCGAAAAACACTCTTTGCTTTGAAGACTTCTATCACTACGGAATTTTATTGACCATATTTGTGATGTTAGCTCTTGAAAAGAAGTTTGGGACACGCTCGAATGGTAGTTAGCAAGAAAAGTATAGCAAAGCTGCAATTTTTGGAGAATGAGTTGGCAATGTTGCAACATGGAGGTATGTTAATCTCAAATTACTTTTTGCGAGTTAAAAGTATTTGTATTGAAAATTCAAAATTGATTCGGGAGTGAAGATGCCACGCCTACAAAGCTATCTTATTCGTGGATTGAAAAAGGAGTATGGTCCTTTGTCACTTTCGTTCAAGGATGGACACAACAACCATATGTTGAAGAACTGGAGAATTTGATTTCTAATCAAGAAGCTTTGGGTAAAAAAATGGCTAATAATCTTGAATCTAATGATGTTCTACTTTTTAAAGAAAAACCGAACAAGAAGAATACATCAACTTTGAATAAAAATAAAGAATAAAAAATAAATATGGGAAAAAGTGAAAATTCACATTACAACAAAAAGTGCTATAGATATGAAAAAATTGGACATATAAAAAAAATTTGATGAGAAACTTTCCAAAGCCAATGTTACGTGCAACAACGAAGGAGATGAATAAATGAAATGAGATCAATATTTTAGCATCAAAGCTATTGGACAAAAGCCAACACAAGATTTTTTCAAGTATGCCAACAACAATAAGAGGGAAGAGTGGATCATTAATTGAGGATGCTCACATCATGTAACTATAGATGCTTCTTTATTCTCGGAGATGCAAGATTATCATGGAGATCGAGTCATTATCAGATCTAACTCAACATATCCTGTAACAAAAAAAGGTGTTGTGACGATTGAGGTTGCTGGTGATAAATCCAAAAGTATCAAGTTGCAGGATGATGTAATGTAAAAGAAATATTTGTTGATGTTATTTTTAATTGGCGAAAAGAAAGATTCTTTGTTTCTTATGTTAGCAGATGAAGCTTATGTAAAGAAAACAAGCCAAACTTATAATGTCATTATTTGACATGCTCGATTGGGTCATGTAGGCTATCAAATACTACAACATATTTCTTCTAAAAAAATTGGTAGATAGCTTGCAAACTTTGAAGAATGTGCGTGAAGACGTGATTTGTCAAGGCTGTCAAAATAAAAAATCTCATCGTCTTACTTTGAAAAGGATATTAAATCAAAGAATCACGTTGTTTAAATTTGTTCATACAAACTTGATGGGGCCAATAATAACACCAAGTTATAGCGGTCATCGCTATGTTATGGTGTTGGTGGATGATCACTCAAGGTTCATTGGGGTGAAATTTTTGAAAGAAAAAAGTGAAGCATTATCCAAGTTTGTGGAGTTAAAATATGATTGTAACATCCCGCCTTAGAAAGAGCTAAAAATAGAAAGAACTAATTTGGAAAGAGCCAATTTGGGAATTTCGCAAGTTATGCTTAAGATGTGAGTTTTGAGTCAACTTCAAATGACCATAACTTTCAATACATGATGAGTTAGGTGGCCCATAAGATATCAAATGAAAGGTCTTGAAATTCTCTTTCGAATGCCACCTACTTTCTAAGTTTCGTGTTTGGATGAGGGAGATATGCCCGTTTGAAGTCAGTTTGTCCAATTAAGGAAAGTTACCCGAATTAATGAGGGGTATTTTGGTCTTTTCCTTACCCCATCAGCTTAAAACATTTTTAGTAAATATGTTGGGGTCAAATCTAATTTGGGTCAACTTTACAAATCCTAAATTACGCTTAGGGTTTTTAGAAGAGAGTTCAAGATGAGAAAAGAGGAGAAAAGGAAGAACGATCAAGATTTCTTGCGAATCGAAGAATTGTTTTGCCAAATTGAGCTATGTAAGTTCTCATATTGTTGGGTTCGTTAACCCACACGCCAATCATGTGATTTTATCCGTAATTTCATTCTTGAGGTTGAATGCTTTGAGTTCTTGAGGTTTTGTGCTTCGTTCTTTGATAATGAAGTTCTTGTTGAGTTCTTGAGGTGAGAGTTGTGATTGAGTTGAGTAAACTGATAGTTTGCTGTGTGGATTTCACTGATATTGTTCTGGGTTATAAGAATTTGAGAGTTTTGATCTTAGAATTTTAGTGGGTATGAGTTGAATCAAGTTTGGGAGAGGAAGAAAAGATCAGGCAAAAACAAGCTCCCAGGTCCGCGTCGCAGACACGCTCCCAATTCCAGTCCCTAGAAAAGTACCCCTCTTTCCACATCGCGAAAAGGACGCGAACTCTACTGTCCTAAAAGTTATTTTGCGACCAAATATTTTAATGCTTCTCCGCGTCTCACACTTGCTCCCCAGTTTGTGTCTTCGCCTGTTTCTTATTGTCAACTATCTAAACCTCCATTAATAATTGAAAGATCTTATGCATGTTCTAATCATCATTCTTAAACTCACATTTTCAAGTCAAGGTAAAGGTTAGAGGTCATATATTTTATTTCATAAGCACTTAAGAGTTTTCAAATGCTATTTACATAACTAAATGTATTCTTATGTATCTATGTTGATTATTGAATTTGAAAGATAAATTCCCAAGTACATATTTTCAAGAATGTAAACACATCTCATGTTTTGAAAAGTATTTCAAGTAATGTAAGAAGTCCATTCTTTGTAATGGGTGAATTGAGAACAAAGTTATATTAATTATTTTACGAGTAGAATCGAGCACCGAGTTTTGTTAGAGTCTTTTATAACTTAGAAGTCCCATAAAACTCCGTAGCCAGCGTAGGATAGGATAGCATTAATTCTTCATCCGACTCCTTACCGCCTCTAATTAGGCATATAGTTGGATCCATAGTCACAATATCATCCCATACCCATGACAAGGTATAGGATGGGCCCTTGCAACGTGCGGTGGGACGTTGCATTATTGTTAGTCTCATGGTAATGGTTGTCAGTTCGAGAATTTCCCAAATTGAGTATTTTGTATCCTTACATACAAACTGAGTTGTTGTTGTATTTTTAAATACATTGAGTTATTATCTACTATTTTTAAACGCTTTATATAAACCGCATCATTATTGTTGTTTTTATACTGTATTGAGGTTGAGTTGAGTAGACTTGAGGTGAGGTGAATATTGTTTCCTTCTTTCCAAGTTCAAGCTTTTATGTTATGTTCAGTCTTCCCCTTACATGCTCATACAATTAATGTACTGATGCCATTTGGCCTGCATCGTTTCATGATGCAAATACAAGAGATTAAGGTCATCAACAGGCTCTTCGTTGATACCGTAGCAGTTCCAGTTAGCTTTGGTGAGCCTCCTTGCTTTTGGAGGATCCTTTATTTATTTCCATTGTTTCAGTTTTGTTAGGATGATCGGGGGTATTTTCCCCGCATCCCTCTTAGTGTTAGAGGCTTCATAGATAGGCAGTAGTAGTTCATGAGTCTTTTCATTTCCAGTGTTTAACGTTTAGAGACTTGAGTTGGCTTTTTGGCCAGTTGAATGTTTTATTTATAAAATATTATGAATATTTATTTGAGACAGTTGAGTAAAGTGAGTTCTTATGCTGTTGAGTAAGTTTTCCACAGAGAGTTGAGTCAGGCCAAGGGTTCGCATGGGGCCAGAAATGGTTCTCGAGGTATAGGCACGGGGTGTGACAAACTTGGTATCACAACACAAAGTTCAAGAGTTCTAGGGTGTCTATGAAGCCGTGTCTATAGAGTCCTAGTTATAGGTGTGAAGCGTGCCACATCTATAATTAGGAGGATGCAACATTTAGGAACTATCTCACTTCTTTTTTACTCTTTTTGTGCGATATAGTTCAACTTTTTTTCTAATTTGTGCTTGCGCGTATCTTTCAGATCAAGCCTTCACAAAGAGCTGCTCGAGGACGTCTTGCTAGGAGGAATTTTGAACCTCAGGATTAAGGGGTACCCAATGCACTAGAAGTGCAACCCCAAGGAGAGGTCACTTACGCTGAGTTCTGAGATGTTATCCGGATGTTGAGTCAAGTGGTAGCCGACAAAGATGGTAAACCGAGAAGGAATTGATTGGATGTGACTGATACATCCAGAATATGTGAGTTCTTAAGGATGTATCCTCCAGACTTCACCGGTTCAAGTGTGTTGAATGTTTTATTTATAAACTATTATGAGTATTTATTTGAGACAGTTGAGTAAAGTGAGTTCTTATGCTGTTGAGTAAGTCTTCCACAGAGAGTTGAGTCAGGCCAGGGGTTTGCTTGGGGCCAAAAATGGTTCTCGACGTATAGGCTCGGGGTGCGACAAACTTGGTATCACAGTACAGAGTTCAAGAGTTCTAGGGTGTCTATGAAGCCGTGTCTATAGAGTCCTAGTTATAGGTATGAGGCGCGCCACATCTATAATTAGGAGGATGCAACATTTAGGAACTATTTCACTTCTTTTTTACTCTTTTCGTGCAATATAGTTCAATTCTATAAAGTTTCTTTCTAATTCGTGCTTGCGCGTATCTTTCAGATCAAGCCTCCACAAAGAGCTGCTCGAGGACGTCTTGCTAGGAGAAATTTTGAACCTCAGGATCAAAGGGTACCCAATGCACTAGAAGTGCAACCCCAAGGAGAGGTCACTTATGCTGAGTTCCGAGATGCTATCCGGATGTTGAGTCATGTCGTAGCCAACCAATATGGTAAACAGAGAGGGAATTGATTGGATGTGGCTGATACATCCAGAATCTGTGAGTTCTTAAGGATGAACCCTCCAGACTTCACCGGTTCAAGTGTCAGTGAGGATCCGAAAAACTTTGTAAAAGAGTTGCAGAAAGTGTTTGAGGTGATGCATGTGTTAGATGTTGAGCGTGTGGAACTAGCTGCATACTAACTGAAGGGTGTTGCTAGAGTGTGGTACGACTAATGGAAGAAGAGTAGAGCTGAAGGTGAACCAATTGTGAGTTGGGCTGTGTTCGAAGAGGCCTTCTTGGGGCGTTTCTTTCCCCATGAACTGAGAGAGGCAAAGGTAAGGGAATTCCTTACTCTTAAGCAAGAATCTATGAGTGTGCATGAGTACAACCTCAAGTTCACTCAATTGTCCCACTATGCCTCCAAAGATGGTTAATGATATGAAAAGCACTATAAGCTTGTTTGTTTCTAGATTGTCCCGCCTGTCAAGTATAGAGGGTAAGACCGCAATGTTGATAGTTGACATGGACATAGCAAGGGTGATGATCCATGTGAATTAGGTTGAGAAAGACAAGTTGAAGGACAAGGAAGATTTCTGTAGCAAGAGGGCTAAGACAACAAGTCATGAGTTAGGCTAGTAGAAGACTGGAACATGAACCGATCATCTTTTCAACAGAGGTCATCTGGACCTGCTCCATCATCGACTAGTGCGCCTGCACCAAGGAATAAGAATGATTATAGGAATTAGAACTCCCAAAATTTCAGAGTCTAAGTCTCTCAGTCGTAGGGCAGTTTGGCACAACATTTCCCTCGCAACTCACTCTGTGGTAAGTGTGGTAAGCTCCATCCACTAGAATGTCGTGTTGGTACAGATCCTTTCTACAAGTGTGGAAGGACGAGCCACTTTTCCAAAGCGTGCCCCCAAGAATAGGAAGGGAAATGGGGGTAATAGAGCCCAATCTTCTTCAGCAGCTCCAAGAGACAGAGTTGCACCTATAGGAGCTACTTTATAGACATTTGGAGTGGAAAACCGTCTGTATGCTATCACCAGTCGCCAAGAGCAAGAGAATTCACCATATGTTGTCACCGATACGATTAGAGTGTCTATTTTTGATGTATATGCTTTTCTATATTGATGAGTCCACAAATTGGACTCATTTAGGGTTTTATTTTAATCGAAATAGTGTCCTCAAATGCTTAATTAGTCTAAATATCTGATGAAAACACTTAAGTTTTAGGTATTTTAAGTTTTAATGGAAGCATGGACACTTAGGTGCTAAATGGAACAAAAAGGATGAAAAAAACGTAGAAGCTGAAGCCTGAGCATCGCCAAGTATGCTTGGCGATTCACCGAAGGGACGCACTCCGCCCTTTGTTCTAGTACGTGAAGCCCTGAAGGAGAAGGATCAAAAAGGCGATGAAAGGAGTAGTCGGCGCTTCGCCAATCAGTTCCGCGAAGAAGAAGTATACCGCCCAATGATCCAGAACGCACATATGCTAAAGGCAAAGCACAAAAGGCGATGAACTAGAAGAAGGGCGAATCACTGAGTCATTCGGCATTCGCGACTAACCTCGACGAGCGATCCGCCAGCACTATTTTCTGAAGTCTATAAATACTAAACTCTTTACTAGTTTTTGGGTGGAAAATTAGAGTAAAAAGACATTATTGTAATTTTCACTTTAGCTTTCATATTTTCTCTTATTTTTGGAGAGGGTTTTGTGGGAGACTTGAAGAAAGGAGTTCACCTCCCCCAAATTGGAAGTGAGTCTTCTCTATTCTTCTTCCTTTTCTTAAATCAAGGTTTAATTTCTTATACCCATTTGATTTCTCTATCATTTTAGGTATAATATCTTATTTCTTGATGTGTGGCTAAAAACTCCCATTCTTGGGGTGTGATTTAGCAAATACGTGTTGATATTATTGTTGGGTCTTGCTTGCTGATAGGTTAGATGCATTTTAATGGTGATTTCACCTAGTGATTGTGGTCTAATTTAATGGGTTTGTAGTTGCAAATACAAAACCACCCATGTGTTTTTGGCTTGCTCGAGAGAGGTCGCGAAACCAAGACTGCTAGACTGATAGCCTAAGGAGTGGGTCAACATGAGGTTCAACCCGATAGGGTGAACCTTAGTCCCATATCCTAACACTTAGCTCGAGAGAGTGAGTGGGGTAAGGCGTAGGCTGGCCTTCATGCGGCAAATGGGTGTCCAAGAGGAACCCATTTGAAACGGGGTAAGTTGCCCGAGAGGAAACTTATTTCCATCTAAAGCTTAGCCTAGTCACTATTATCTTGCAAATTTCCTATCGAAAGCATGTACCCAACGATTTATATCAATATATATTGCGGTCACACCCCAATAACTTCTCCCCATACTTGAATTTTGCTCTTTATTTTTGTTGTTTTCTATACTTGTGACAAACCCCCATTGATATTTGACACTTTGGTGTCACCCACTTGAATTTACTTTGTTTTTATTCGATAATTTCTCAAACTACAGATAACTAGAACAAAATTCTAGCCTAACTACTATTTTCACTACCACTCCCTTGGGACACGACCCCAACCCTCGGTTGGGTTACTATATTATTGATGATCGTAGACACTCAAACCGTAGTTAGTGTCGTTGGTCACGATAAGCATCATATATCTAGAATTGAGTCTATCTTTTGTGACTCCTTATATTGCTATTAATTTTTATATTCTTTCTGAGAAACTTCTTGAGCCCTTCAGTTTTTCCACGCCTGTTGGTGAGTCTACTCTAGCTGAGAGAGTTTATTGTGATTGTCCCAATTATGTCAATCACAAGGACACCATGGCTGACTTAGTCGAGTTAGACAGGGTAGATTTTGATGTTATTCTAGGTATGAATTGACTTCATGCCTGTTATGCCTTAGTTGATTGTAGAACTCGAGTAGTTAAGTTCTAATTTCCTAATGAGCCAGTTATTGAGTGGAGGAGTAGTTTAGCAGTGCCTAAAGGTCGTTTCATCTCGTACCTTCAGGTGAGAAAGTTAATTTCCAAGGGGTGTGTCTATCACTTAGTCCTAGTTAATGACCCTAGTGTTGAGACACCACCTATTCAGTCAGTTCCAGTTGTGAGTGAGTTTCCAGAGGTCTTTCCAAATGATCTTCCCGGAGTCCCTCCTGAGTGAGAAATAGACTCGGTATAGATATTCTTCTTGATACTCGTCTTATTTCTATTCTTCCATATAGAATGGCTCCAGCTGAGTTGAAAGATTTAAAAGAGAAGTTGAAAGACCTTCTTGAGAAAGGTTTCTTTCGACCAAGTGTCTTACCTTGGGGCTCTCCGTTCTTATTTGTCAGGAAGAATGATGGATCACTTGGATGTGTATTGATTACCACCAATCAAACAAGGTTACTATCACGAATGTGTATCTACTTCCGAGAATTGATGATCTTTTTGATCAACTTCAGGGTGCCACTTATTTTTCTAAGATAGACCTCAGATCAGGATATCATCAGTTGAGAGTAAGAGAAAGTTACATCCCTAAGACAACATTCAAGACCCGTTATGGTTGTTATGAGTTTCTAGTCATGTCATTTGGTTTGACTGATGCTTTTACAACGTTCATGGACATTATGAACAACGTGTTTAAGCCTTATCTTGATATGTTTGTTATCGTATTCATTGATGACATTCTAATTTACTCGAAGAATGAGGAAGATCATGCTAGTCATCTCAGAGTAGTTCTCCAAACTCTCACGGATAAAGAGTTATATGTTAAATTCTCTAAGTGTGAGTTTTGGCTTGAGTCTGTGGCATTCTTAGGCCACATTGTTTCTGGTGATGGGATTCCAGTTAACACACAAAAAATTGAGGTAGTGCAGAACTGGCCTAGACCCACGTCTCCGACTGATATTATGAGTTTCCTGGGATTGGCTGGATACTATATGAGGTTTGTCGAGGGGTTTTCATCTATTTCATCCCCTTTGACCAAGTTGACTCAGAAGACAGTAAAATTTCAATTGTCTGAAGCTTGTGAGAAGAGCTTTCAGGAATTGAAAACTAGGTTGACTACTGCCAGTGTTGACCTTACCGGAGGGTACATAAGGCTTTGTTGTATATTGTGATGCGTCCAGAGTTGGACTGGGTTTTGTATTGATGCAGAATGTCAAAGTTATAGCTTATGCCTCCAGACTGCTTAAGGTTCACGAGAAGAATTACCTAACCGTTGATCTAGAGTTGACTGGTGTAGTGATCGCTTTGAAGATATGTCGTCACTATCTTTATGGTGTTGATGTAGATGTGTTCACCAATCACACGAGTCTTTAATATGTATTTAATCAGAAAGAGCTTAATCTCAGACAGAGGAGGTGGTTGGAGTAACTCAAGGATTATGCCATGAGTATTATCTATCACTCATGTAAGGCTAATGTTGTTGCTGATTCTTTGAGCAGGTTGTCGATGGGTAGCACTTCCCATGTCGAGGAAGGCAAGAAACCGTTAGCAAGAGATGTGCAAAGACTTGCACGATTGGGAGTCCGGTTAATGGATTCCAATGAAGGAGGAGTGGTGGTGATGAATGGGGTTGAATCATCACTAGTGTACGAAGTGAAAGAGAAACAACCAATACCCCATTTTTCTTGAATTGAAGGGAAATGTTCATAAGAAGAAAGTGATTGCTTTTGAACAAGGGGGAGATTGTGTACTGAGGTATCAAGGTAGATTATGTGTACCAAAAGGGGATGAGCTCCAAGAGAGGATCATGGAGGAAGCTCATAGATCCAGATACTCTATCCATCTGGGATCCAAAAAGATGTATCGTGACTTGAGAGAAGTCTATTGGTGGAGTAGTATGAAGAAAGGTATTGTAGAGTTCGTTGATAAAAGCCCGAATTGTCAATAAGTCAAGGTAAAGCACCAAAGGCCTGGTGGTATGGCTCAGAATATAGAGATTCCAGAATGGAAGTGGGAGATGATCAATATGGACTTTATTACTGTTTTACCGCGGTCTCGCATGAAGCATGATTCTATTTGGGTGATTGTAGATCGGATGACTAAATCAGCCCACTTTTTACCGGTAAAGACTACCCATTTAGCAAAAGATTATGCCAGATTATATATTCAAGAGGTAGTCAGACTTCATGGAGTTCCAGTTTCCATCATTTCAGATAGAGGTGCACAATGTACTGTATAATTTTGGAGGTCTTTCCAGAAAGGTTTCGGTTCAAAGATGAATTAAAATACTGTTTTCCATCCTCAGACTGATGGTCAAGCAGAGCGTACGATTCAGACTTTAGTGGATATGTTGAGGGCGTGTGTGATCGATTTCAAGGGTAATTGGGATGATCATTTACCTCTCATCGAGTTTGCTTATAACAATAGTTATCACTCTAGGATCCAGATGGCTCATTATGAAGCTCTTTATGGAGGAAGATGCAGATCTCCAATTGGATGGTTCGAAGTTGGTGAAGCTGGGTTTATAGGACCATACTTAGTTCATCAAGCTATGGAGAATGTGAAGATCATTCATGTAAAGTTAAAAACAACGCAAAGTCATTAGAATTCCTATACCGATGTTAGGAGAAGAGACTTGGAGTTTGAGGTGGATGATTGGGTTTATTTGAAGGTTTCACCCATGAATTCTGTTACGAGGTTTGGCAAGAAGTAAAAGCTTAGTCCCCGATATATTGGTCCGTACAAGATATCCAAGAGGGTTGGCAATGTAGCTTATAACTTGGAGCTACCGCCAGAGTTAGCAACAGTCTATCCGGTATTCCACATTTCGATGTTGAAGAAGTGTATAGGCGATCCTTCACTTCTTATACCTACTAAAAATATTGGTATTAAGGACAACCTATATTATGAGGAGGTACCCGTTCAGATTCTTGATCGTCACATTCGCAAGTTGAGAACCAAGGAGGTAGCATCAATCAAGGTCTTATGGAGGAATCAGTTCATTGAGGAAACTACTTGGGAGACTGAGGAGGATATAAAGAAGAGATACCCACATCTCTTTGAGTCTGAAGAAATTCCAAATCAAGGTACTAATTCTTTTCTTGGCACTCTTTAAGTTGATGTGCTGTGCTATATATTGCATGTTGGGTGTTTAAGTTGGGTGTAGATGTTTCCACCCTCACTTCTACTTAGAGTAATCTCATTCGAGGACAAATGTTCCCAAGGAGGAGATATTGTAACATCCCACCTTAGAAAGAGCTAAAAATATAAAGAACTAATTTGGAAAGAGCCAATTTGGGAATTTTGCAAGTTGTGCTTAAGATGTGAGTTTTGGGTCAACTTCAAATGACCATAACTTTCAGTACATGATGATTTAGATGGCCCATAAGATATCAAATGAAAGGACTTGGAATTCTCTTTCCAATGCCACTGAGTTTGCTAAGTTTTGAGTTTGGATGAGGTAAATATGCTCGTTTGAAGTGAGCCTGTCCAGTTAAGGAAAGTTACCCGAATTAATGAGGAGTATTTTGGTCTTTTCCTTATCTCATCAACTTAAATCGTTTTTAATAAATATTTTGGGATCAAATCTGATTTGGGTCAGTTTTACAAATCCTAAATTATGCTTAGGATTTTTAGAAGAGAGTTCAAGAAGAGAAAAGAGGAGAAAAGGAAAAACGATCAAGATTTCTTGTGAATCGAGGAATTGTTTCTCCAAATCAAGGTATGTAAGTTCTCACTGTGTTGGGTTTGTTCACACACACCCTAATCATGGGATTTTATCCGTAATTTCATTCTTGAGGTAGAATGCTTTGAGTTCTTTAGGTTTTGTACTTCGTTCTTTGATAATGAAGTTCTTGTTGAGTTCTTGAGGGGAGAGTTGCGAATGAGTTGAGTAATCGATAGTTTCTTGTGTGTGTTTCGTTGATATTGTTCTGGGATATAAGAATTTGACAGTTTTGACCTTAGAATTTTAGTGGGTATGAGTTGAATCGAGTTTGGAAGAGGAAGAAAAGATCGGGCAAAAACAAGCGCCCAAGTCCGCGTCGCAGACATGCTCCCAATTCCAGTCGCGAGAAAAGTACCCCTCTCTCCGCGGCGCGTAAAGGATGCGGACTCTACTGTCCCAAAAGTTATTTCGTGACCAAATATTTTAATGCTTCTCTGCGTTGCGCACTTGCTCCCCAGTTTGTGTCTTCGTCCGTTTCTTATTGTCAACTATCGAAACCTCCATTAATCATTGAAAGATCTTATGCATGTTCTAATCATCATTCTTAAACTCACATTTTCAAGTCAAGGTAAAGTTAAGAGTTCAAATGTTTTATTTCAGAGTCACTTGAGAGTTTTTAAATGCTATTTATATAACTTAATATATTCTTATGTATCTATGTTGATTATTGAACTTGAAAGATAAGTTCCCAAGTACATGTTTTGAAGAATGTAAACACGTCTCATGTTTTAAAAAGTATTTCAAGTAATTTAAGAATTTCATTCTTTGTAATGGGTGAATTGAGCACAAAGTTATATTAATTATTTTGGGAGTAGTATCGAGCATCGAGTTGGGTTAGAGTCTTTTATAACTTGGAAGTACCACAAAACTACGTAGTCAGCGTTGGTTATGATAGCATTGATTCTTCATGTGACTCCTCACCGCCTATGAGAAGACATATAGTTGGATCCATAGTCACAATATCATCCTATACCCCTGACAAGGTATAGGATGGGCCCTTGCAATGTGAGGCGCGCCGTTGTATCATTTCCAGACTTGTGGTAAGGGTTGTCGGTTAGAGAATCTCCCAAATTGAGTTATTTTGTATCCTTACATACAAATTGAGTTATTATTGTATTTTTAAATACATTGAGTTATTAAATACTATTTTTAAATGCTTTATATAAACCGCATTATTATTGTTGTGTTTATACTGTATTGAGGTTGAGTTGAGTAGAGTTGAGGTGAGTATGTTTCCTTCTTTCCAAGTTCAAACTTTTATGCTATGTTAAATCTTCCCTTTACATGCTCAATGTACTAGTGCCATTTGGCCTGCATCGTTTCGTGATGAAGTTACAGGAGATCAAGGTCATCGACATGCGTTTCGTTGATACCGTAGTAGTTCGAGTTAGCTTTGGTGAGACTCCTTGCTTCCGGAGGATCCCTTATTTATTTCGATTGTTTTAGTTTTTCTTAGGATGATCGGGGTCTCATCCCATCATCCCTCATAGGGTTAGAGGCTTCATAGATAGACAATAGTAGTTCATGTGTCTTTTTCATTTCCAGTGTTTAATGTTCAAAGGCTTGAGTTGCCTTTTTGGCTAGTTGAATGTTTTATTTCTCAAATATTATGTGTATTTATTTGAGATAGTTGAGTAAAGTTACTTTTGAATTCTTATGTTGTTGAGTAAGTCTATGCTGAGAGTTGAGTCAGGCAAAGGGTTCGCTTGGGCCAATATTGGTTCTCGAGTGCCCTTCGCGTCAGGGTGTATGCTCAGGGCGTGACAATGATGTTGCAAATGAATTTGGGAAGAAGAAAAAAGTCTCAACAGTAATAATGGTGGAGAATATATCTTAGATGACTTCTTCCAGTATTGTCATGAAAAAGGAATTCTTCATCAAATGACTTGTCCAAATACTCTTCAGCAGAATAAAATTGTCGAAAGAAAGCTTTCTTATCTTATTTAAGTTTGTCTTTAATGGTTGCATAAAAAAAAATCTTTACCGAGAGCTATGGGCAGAAGCTATTAAATGTGATTACCATGTGACATATAGGCTGCCTCCTTGGCCAAGTACACAAAAATCATATTTTGAAATTTTATATTGTGAGAATCCAAATGTGAACTATTTTCGAATTTTTGATTCGGGTTGTCATGTTCATCTTTCCAGAACTAATAGAACTAAACTTGATCCAAAAGTAAGAAAATGTGTATTTATTGGCTATGTCTCTTATATGAGGGGTTGGATATGCATGGATCCGATGACACATAGGTTTACCATTTCTAGCGACGTGGTATTTAATGAAGTATCATCCTTATATTTGCTCAAAAGGCTGTTGTTCTGGGTGATGATCAAGATAATTTGGAGCTATTATTTCCTAAAGCAAATGTCCAACACCTAGAAGTGAAGAGACAAAACAACTATTCTCCAAATTAGAATATTTCAGAAGTCATATCGCCAAATTAGAATAATTCAAGGGAAGGAGATGGTGAACACAAGTAGCGAGAAGGTCAACAAGGGCGAAAAACCAGTCGCTCTACCTCAAAATTTAAAGTTTTTGATTCAGATTCTAGTTTATTTATCAAATTAGAATCAAATGTGCATATCTTGATATTATTATATGTTGATGATATGATAATAACTACAGATAATGAATCAAAAATATCTTATTTAAGCAGTGATTTATCTGTTCATTTTGAGATGAAAAATTTGAGGCAGATTGGATGTAGTTTTAGTCTGGAAGTGAAAAATCACATCAGGGATATTTTGTTTCTTCAAAAGATTATGTAGAGGGACTCTTAGACGATTCAACATGGAGGAGTCGAAAGAAAAGGATATTCCAATGGATATAAATCTCAAGTTGATAATGGATGAAGAGGATGCGATAAAATTTCGACAAGTAGTTGGAAGTTTGATCTATTTGACTATCACAAGGATCGAAATATCTTACTCTATTGGTGTCGTTTCTCAATTTATGAATAATCCAACAATTTCTCATTTAGATGCCACAAAGAGGAATTAGTGTTATGTGAAGGAATTTCTTAGTTATGGACTTTAGTACAAGAGGAGTGCTGATTTTTTTGGAGTGGACTTACTGATGTAAATTGGATAGTTGATACAAATGGTCATCGGTCGACTTCAGGTTACTGTTTTAGTATCAGATCAACAGTGGTTTTTTGGTGCAACAAGAAGCAAGATGTTGTTGCTTTGTCAACCATTGAAGCTGAATATATTATAGAAACCATGGCTGCAGAAGAGTGCATTTGGTTGAAAAGGTTGATTAAAGACATGTCCATAAAGTAAATTATGTTGTGCAAATTTAGTGTGACAACAAAAGTGCCATAAAAGTTGCGTCAAATCCATAGTTTCATACACGAACGAAGCATATTGAGATCTTCTATTACTTTACTCATGAGAAAATCTTAAGTAAAAAGATTGAACTAACAATTGCTTGCATCAATGCTCAAATTGCTAATATATTCACTAAAGCTTTGGAGAAGTCTAAGTTTTAATACTTTCGAGATGCTCTGGGAGTCGTTGACCGTGATCTTGTACTAAGGGGGGGGGTGTAAAAAAATTGTTCAACTTGCTGTTGTTTATTCTACTACATTTATCAGATCAAAATGACTATTCAGGTGAGGTTTGTTCACCTAAGAAAGTGGCAGGAGATTTAGGAGCTTTAGGAGTAAGTTTAGGAGTTTGTTTAGTTGAATAAAACACAACAAGTTAGGAGTTAAATTCGAAGTATGATTCAATTAATACAAAGTAAATACAAGCTTAGGTTTTCTTTTGTAATTTAACAATTATATTTTCTATTCAAGAAAAGCTTTCGATTGTTTCTTTTTATTCCTTCTTTATTGTTCATGACTTGTCTCTTTTGTAATATTTAAATCAAAAACTAGATGGCAAATATATTTTTGATATAAAAAATGAGGACGATATTTATCTTCTTTTTTTATAGTTAGTGGACAATTTTAGCCTCTTTTTAGCTATGTCAGTAATCTAAATGTCTCATGTGGACATATGTTAGTTTGTAGGAACTTGTTTTCCAAAAAGTAAATGAGAAGGATATTTTTTATACCCAGATCAAACGGAGCGTAAATATGAACTATTTCAAAATATAATGAATTTCATACTAAGAAATTTAAAGATTCAACTCAAAATTTAAATCTTAAATTTTCTGTTGAGCATTACCAAGAACACCCACCAGTTTACAAGTATCTGAAATCCAGAATGAACTAACCCTAGTTGGTCTTCTTTTTATATTGAGATTAATTTTAGAGACCCCCCTCACATCTCCCTTCACATTTTTCTCTGTTAAACTCACCTCCCTATGATTTACCATATTGTGCTTACCTCCCTTATTGTAGTTTTCTTGCAACAATTCATTGAACCTATTTATTACTAATATATACAAAATATAATATTGTGACAAATTTTCCCTTGCTTAATTTTAATTTTGTCCAATTAATATTTCTATCAAAATATAATACCTACTTAATGATTTCTGTATATAATAAAATAATAAAAGAAATGCAATTCATACACTAAAGTATCACTGCAGGTAAGAGCAACACAACATGTGAAATTGTGAATTTTATAATTACAGTCCCTTTCTCTTCATTCTTTACTCACAAGATAGATTTAAGTAAGTTTCTAAATATGTTAATATTGCTGCAAAACTCCCCCAAAATCTTAATCCAACTTCTCCCTAATCCATCATAACCTTTCTAAAATCACTTTGATACAATCTAATCTTTTAAATTTTCTCTGTCTTTTATGTGATAAATTGAATATTTTGCAGTCAGTTCCATGTAAAGAGAATTATATATATATATATATAGATAGATATAGGAAGAGACACAACTATTTGAATATTTGTGTCCGTTTAGAATTATAAAAGGATTCTCACAGGAGAAATCAACATATCTTTTCATTTTTTGTAAATTCAAAAGAACATACACTTCTTTTTCTTCTTTTCCTTTTTCCTTCTTCAATTTCCGTCAGGGTTCAGTGAAAATTCTTGTGAAGATTTCTTCTCTAATAAATGAACAATTGTAACATGTACAATTTTAGATTGTGGCTTTATATGATATAGTTCATCTTTGTATGTGATTACACTTTTTGACTAGTGAAACAAATTCAATGATTCTGTAAATCAAATGTTTGATAAGATTCTTCAAACTCAATTTTATCTCTTCAACATTAAAAGTGAAAGTTCTCTAAACTTAAGGAACTGTATTTTTATTTATTTAAATTATTTATTAAATGAGATGCGTTGAAAATATTAACTAATTGGAAGAAAATAATATTAGAAAATGGAAAATTTGTCTATTTTGTTTTATTAATATTGGTAATAAATAAGTTGAAAGAATTGTTACAAGAAAATACAAAATAATCTAGGAAGGTATGCGTAATATCATACCACAAGAGAGCTTAGTGTGATGGAGCAGAATGTGGAGGATAGTCTCTAAAATTATCTCTTATATATTTCTATACTTGATCAATGGACATGGTTTACTTTGGAATGAGAAGAACTCTAACTTAATTGAAGGAAAAAATTACATAACTAAGCAAACATAGCTACTATATACCCATAACATGGCGATACTTTCAAATTTTTATCCAACATAGCTATACTTAGGATTTTATAGAAAATCTCTCTTCTCTCTGTTCCTCTCTCGTTCACTACTCTCCTCCTCTATCTCTCTTGCTTTCTTTTCTCCTCTCACATTGTTTTCTCGCCCTCTATCTCCCTCTATAGAATTCATTGCGTGATTTTTTCCTTTCTATTTTTATATATATATGAAACTCATTGTCACGATCCAAAATAGGGGTGATGACATGTTTATTCCCACCAAAACAAGCTAGCCTCGACCTACGAACATGAAAGAAATGTAAAAATATCAAGAAAGAACAAGACAAAGGTGAAAACTTTATTCATTCTAAATAATACTCCAAAATCTGGTTGTCACGTGTATAAGTCACTAAATACATAAAAAGCGAAATTTAGAAGTAAGTACAAGTCTCATTCTTTGTTTCTAAAATAAACCAAAGTATAAAGAAAAGGAAAAGGAGGGCACGCCGAAGTGACAAGCAGCTACCATTTCATATCCTTGACAAGCCTCGAAATTAGAAGAAGGAGAAAGAAATCACACGGGTCCGGGCTCGAAACCTACACAAGTATAGAAGCAAGGAGTGAGTACCAACAACACGGTACCCAAAAAACAACCTAATAAATAAGGCATCTAGCTAGACATCGAGTACCCCTCCACTCCACTCGAACCTCCTCAAACTACAACTTGCACATAAATCCACTTAACCTAACAGTTCTACAATGCACGACTCACAAGGCCCAACATCCACAATTCAATTTCAACAATCAACAATCAAACGAATCAAGTAAGTCAATCTCAATGTCAAGTAGATCAGTTACACGCAACAAGTACACCAATCACAATTAACAAGTAAGTTGCACCTAAGCATCAAATGCATCAAGTCACAACAATCAATCTCTTGATAGAACCATTTCCCATCGACACAATATCACTAGCCCAAACCATTTTCCATCAGCTTTATATCAAATCACTAGCTGGAACCATTTCCCATCGGCTTTTTAACAATAACTAGCCGAAACCTTTTTCCATCGACTTTATAACAATCACTAGCCGAAACTATTTCCCATTGACTTTATAACAATAACCGATAAATACTTTGGTATCATAACAATCGCCAGCAAAGATCTCGGCATCATAACACTCGTCGGCAAAGGCATCAAAACTGTTACATGTCTCATCACAGTGTTCAATAATCAATGCACACAATTAATATCAGACCACATGGAAAAGATAACAATTCATAAAATTCAAGTCCACTTTTATGCTATCAAGCATTTCATCAATCAATCAATAAAGGTTTGAATAAGAAAATTCACAAACATCATGATCATCACATAGCCTTTTCATTTCAACCCCTTTTTCATTAATTAAGAGTTATCAAGTGGAAAATTGACCCTTCACCTCATTCCCATTACTCCTAACACCAAGCGATGAAGGGAATACACAAATTCTACTAGAATACAAGGTTTATGAGATCACTTTCCTTAAAGAAATCAATAATCACTCAAAGAGTTGGGTCTTCCCCTTCTGAATCACTTTCAAAGCCACACAATCTATATACAAGCAAGTATTCAATATCACATTCCAAAAACAACAATACCCAAATCAATTACTTAGAAAAATAGGTCAATCAACTCAAAATACAATTTCAAAAGGAAGGTTTGAGTCTGAAACTTAATACTTGAAAACATTACTCAAGGCTTTAGGAACTCATTAGATAAAACTATTTCGAAAAAAGGGATCAAAATCACTTCCAAATCACCATTTTAGATCAAAACTCAAGTTCTTGTAAAATTTTGCCATTTTTTCAGTCAAATCCAAAAGTATGTTGTTAGAATCCATAAACAATCAAAGGGAAATGAAGGTTTAGGGGTCATAAAAGCTTATCCATATGGTTTAGCACAAGAAACCCTCTAAAAAATCACCACCAAGGGTGTCCCAAACTCAAAAATAAAAAAATGGGGCTTAAACCCCAAAATTTTCAGGCCAAAATTTCTCTCTAATGTCATTTAAGTGACCATAGGTTCGCTTAAGCAAACCCCACAAAAATTGGAGGTCTCACCTTTTTGAACCAGGCTCCGCTTAAGCGACCATCGCTGAAGCAAGCCATGGTTCGTTTAAGCGAACCCTTCAAAAAGTCTGACCTTCACTTAACTGATCACACCTTCTCTTAAGTGGAGTTCGCTTAAGCGTAAGGCCTATCTCAAAAGCGAGGGATACAACATTCAGGCACTAGAAAAACAGCCAATACTCAAGACATCAAAATGAACCTCGAGATTTTTTCAGAACCCCATACACTCAAACCATATATGCAAATCAATTATACTTGAAGTTCCAGACTCAATGGAATTGTCAAAATACAAATCCAAAATGTCCTTGACCCGACATCTGTGAACCAACATCCGTGAAATCACAAAAAACTCACTCAGCGCCTAAAAAGACTAGAACGAGCTCGGGACCTCTCAAAAATCAACCAAGACTTCACTTAGGCCTTAATATCCCTCGAATCCAACATAATTCTCAAAATTTAGATCTGAGCATTCGAACCCCAAATGTTGATCAAAATCAACCCAAAGGCGAAAATTCCACAAATTCACAACTTTGGACCTCAAATCCTCAAAAAGATACCGAATCTCAAATAGAAAACTCTCACAGATGATATTTCACCTTTCTGGACTGATAGAATCAACGGAATTCTATTCTGACACTTGAAACTCCATAAGACCTCGAAACCATTTTCTTAACAACTTCGCCTTTCAAACTCAAAACTTACAAAATTCTCAATTTGAAACTCAAAATCCAAAACAAAATTTTAAAACTTAATCATAGAAGACTCGGGTCAATATCGGGAGGGAAAAATGGTAATGTCACAAGGATTACCAAAAATGACCAACTGGGTCATTACACTCATTAAAATTTTACTAGAGTTATTTTCATATATACTTGTGATCCTTGGTGTTCAAATTTTCTGGGTGATTGATGATGGTTGATTCATTTTTTTATTCGATTAACACCGATATATTACAATTTTTTCATCTGAATTTTTGACTTATTGTTCAATGTTTGTACCACTAGATTGAAATCATGTATTTCACTGTATTCGACTCTTTCTCTCTTTTGAATCTTCTCTTCTTCTTATTACTTATATTTATACAACCAATTATATCTACATACTAGAAATAAATGTATTTGTGTATTTGAAAAAATGATACACCTATTATCAAACTGTATCTTCTTTGATTTATACATATTGATATTAGAAAAAATTGTAGCTTTCTGTCAGAAATATTTGGTACAACTATCATCTGAAAAAATTGTATCCATATATTTATTTTATGGGTGATACAATATTCAAACACTATACCAATGTGTATTTTTTATTATCATTTTTGTATCACAATATATTGATACATATTGTATCTCTGGATTTATTTTAGGGGTGACACTCTACCTTTTTTTGTAGAAAGCTCGACCAACGAGAAAAAGTGTTTGGCCGAAGCCAAAAAGAGGGTGACCCACTTTATTCGCCAAGCGAAGACACCAAGGGGGACCACCTATGGACCGTAGGGTGACCAACGGACCGTAGGTGGGGTCCTTGGTTGGACACCTACAGCCCCTCCCCAAAAACCCAGAAAATCTCAGCCAACGGTCAACCTACGCCAGGACCTACGGACCGTATGTTGAACCACGGTCCGTGGTTTAGACCTCTGGGAACCATTCTTTGAAGCCAAACGACGGTTGACCAGGATGGACCGTAAGTCCATCAATGGTTCGTCGGTTGGCCCCTACATATTTTAGGTTAGGGTCATTTTGGTCTTTTCCGTATGCGTTGGACACCTAAACTACGTCATTTTGGTCAATTTTAGCCTAGTGACTTAATTGGACTTTACCCAAGTCAACTCATTCTCCAAAATTCATCCAAGTTGAACGAAAAAGAGGAGAAAGAGTCCACCAACCCTCTCCAAGAACGCAACAAGGTTTCCTCCAGTTCTTACCCTGAAATCGAAAGATTTCTCCATGAAATTCGTCACTAGGTATATGGGATTTCATTGGTGGATTCCTTTCATCCACTAGGTCACTAGAATTCAGTCAGATTCTTATTCCCTTTATCTTCTTTAGACCTAGAGTCTCTAAAACCTTAGATATTAGTTGTGAATTAACTGTTAGAGTATTCCTAATCAGATTATCATGTTTTCATAGAATCGTTGCTTAGTTCTTTGCATGAAAGCTTTGAACCCTATTTGTGTAGATTCTCTTAGTTCATGAATTACACTTGTTAGGTCAGTTTATTCAGATATACATTCCCTAGATAAAAATATTTCATTATCAGTATATTAAGGTTGCATTTTTCAGTTAGCATGTCAGTATTTGAGCTATTCAGTATTACATAAATTCAGTTACATTGTGTTACTTACTTATTCAGTTGGGAGTAGGCTCAATACCAAGTGGACTAATGGTCAGTCACCCTCATAGTCCCAGAACTACGTGACCCCATAGGATAAATCCCCTATGTGGGTAACTGATATACCATGAGTTTACGGTATTTCTAATACATTTCATTTACAAGTTGTGTGTGTCTAGGGCCTTTTTGTATTGATTTTCATATGCTTTTATCATATTTTGCAGGAAAGATGTTCAGGTGCGGAAGTAAAGAGACAGCTGAAAGAAATGCATAAAAAGGCATCTACAGAGGCGATCTACGGACCGTAGGTCCAGTGACGCTCCGTAGATGCTGGTCGTAGATCAGTAGACAAGGCATGGAAGGCAAATCAAGGAAATCTGACCAAGTGTAGAACCACGGTGGCCATTGACGGTCCGTAGATGGATCTACGGACCGTATTGTTGATCTGTAGCTTGATACTGTGAGGGTTCCAGTACCTGATTTTTGAAGATTCCAAGTGTGGAGCTACGGAGGGGGATTGACGGACCGTAGATCGATCTATGGTCCGTACTGCGGTTCCGTCGTTTGCTTCAGAGAAGCTAATTTTTGGAAGCTGAAATATTTTCTAAGTCCTGGCTGACGGAAGAGACTCACGGACCGTAGATCCATTGACGGTCCGTGAGTCAGTCTCGTGGGATGAAGACGCGTGCCTGAACGAAACTTTCCTTATTTTGTTTCCCTTTTAATTTAGGACTTGTTTTCTATAAATAGGGCATGTAAACCTCGTTTTTGGGGGTGAGGCATTGTTGTTCTATTCTAGTTCTTGAATTGGGAGATTAACTTGAAACTTTAGCAATTATTAATTTCCTAAGATCATTTTGAAGATTTTTGAGTTGCAATTCAAGTTGAATTTCTGGGTTTATTATTCTTCTTACGTAAATTCATAATTCTTTCATCTAAAACAATGAATTGTGTTCATATGATTATGGGTAACTAAACTCCACAACTCGGGTTGTGGGAACCATGAGCGATTAACAAAGTATGAATAGTAAATAAGCAATTCTTGAATAATGTGGTGCATGCATTGGTAATTCTTTCGTTGAGAAGTCCTTTTAGCGGTTGCAAACGTTAGAACTCGCCTTGTTGCTACTTGTCGGACCAAGGAGGTAATCAATAAGAATCAAATTATCAACATAGATTTAGTGTGATACTATCTAATAGGCTAGTGTCGATTGGTGCGAAGTAATAACTAAGCCAAACATCGATTATGATGTCTAATATGAGGTAAAGGTAAGGGTTAGTAAATTATACACACGTAGCCAGACCAAGGT
>JAJOOS010023894.1:0-31234 GCA_029582725.1 Solanum chiquidenum
TCGAGTTGCATGTAATCGTCTATTTGATTGACTTGACAACAATGAAGGATCTGGGAGTGGCATTCCATCATTTTGTGCCAAGTATTTGTCGTTTTTTTCTTAAATTTTAGATGTCTACTAATGTATCGTTCAATATCTTTTCATTGAACATACTAGCTGAGGTCTCATCCTTTGCAGATGAGCAATGTTATCTTCATACAATATTAGAGTTGAACTTATCTGGAGTCAGTGAAGATTTATATAGTCGATCCTAATGTGTTTCAGATTAAAGATAGTAATGTTGTTGCTGTTGTGATGGGCATCAGACACCTTCTTAGCGTAGCAGTATTGTAACAAGTGTATGTAGGAGGTTCTCTTAACGGGGCGAGGTTTTTTCGAGAAAACTGTGTTGGCTTAACCTAAGGAGGATAGTATGTACACCATATTAAGAATATATTTTGACCGTCCAACAACTAGTATCATAGTCAATGGTCGATGAGACGAGTATTGGGATGGTGGAGTGATAGCAAAGGTAGCTTGGAAATGCATGTGCAAATGAAGAAGCTAGCTCCGGGCTTCGCAGGTCATAAATGTTCGGTCTAGTAGGTGACACATATTGAATCTTGGAAATTGACTCGTGGATCATGGTGATGGACCGCGTTGAACTTAGTTCTGGGGGAAGATATAGGGTGCAAGAACAAAATCCCATATTAATAGTGATAAAAAAAATTGGAAGCTACATATAAAGTATATGAATACTTTTAGAGCTCGTTTTGTTGGGGAACAAGCTATCCTGAGGTTAATTATCCACCCTTAATGTGAGAATAACAATAACACTACAATTTTAGGATAACTAGATAAGTTATTACGCGGTTTTATTCCAACCAAATATAGGATAAACTCACTATAAAATCAATCTCAGGATTAGTTATCCCTTATCCTTCGTATCAAACAAGTCCTTAATGGAGCGAGGTTTTCTGAGATAATCATGCAGACTTGGTCCAAAACGAACAAGAATGTTAACGGAGTATAGGACACATGGTTCGGAAAAGGGCCGCACCTTCTTAGGTATGAAAGGGTAATAAAGTAATCAAGCAACTTGTTGCTGCTAATATATATTTTTTTCCCATTAAAACATTGAATTCCGAGAACACGTGTCAATTAAATAAATCAATGATTAATTATTAATTAATTGAGATAAGACTCATTAAACTATTGGAGCATATGGCAATCACTACTTTGAAAAAAGTAGATTAATTAATATAGCAACTTGATATTATTAATTATGAAGTCCTTAATTTAGGGCATTTAACTAAAATACAACTTTTTATGCTTCTCATATCATAAGTAATTAATTATGCCACTTGTGTTGATTTATTATAATTCAAAAAAGTAATTCATCTTCCAACGATAAAAGTAGGACAATATGTCAAGGTTGTCACTATGGCTGAGGTAAGTAATTATATTTAACACTAAATTTGTCAGTATTGTTCATTAAGCCTAAAATGTCAATAGTATTATGTTACTAATGAAATCTAATCAATAGATCGAATAGTTGTTAAATCGACTATGTTGTACAGGGTGAAGTATTAATCAATCACGAATTCACATTTAGAAAATGAAGGTAGCAGAATGATGATGCTTAGATGGATGTCCGTGTATACTAAAGGAGAAAAGATCAAGAATGAAGATATATGGGCAAGATGGAAATAGTTGGCGTGCATGTAAAGATGAGGAGCATGGAAGTCCTAATGTGAGAGTTGACGGTGATAAGTTTGTGGAGAGGTAGAAATAAATCGAGGAAGAATTGGGGGAGGTGATTTGACAGAACATGATATATCTGCACATTACTGAGCACATGACCATAGATAGAAAAACATTGAGATCGAGAATTAGGGTAAACAGATAGTAGTTATATTATTATTCATACTTTTCTTTCTTTGATATTTTCAGCTTAACATTTTTTATCTTGCGATTCTATGAAATTAGAAATCACATACGCATATACTTCATCTTCTTCAAACTCCACGTATAAAAATATATTAAATATATTTGTAGTGATGTTAATCTTTTTATTTTCAAAAAATGTTCTTTAAATCTCCTCAGCGAAAGAGAAGCTAATTAAAAAGATGATCAAGACAAGTATTATAAAATTTGATAGACTTGACTAAATAATTTACCTGAAAAGAATTTGCTAATATAACTTTGACAATGTTGTTGATAAAGTTATAAATAGAGTAACTTACCTATTTGTTCACTCGATTTATTTTTACTTGTTTACTAAAAATTACTTCTTCTGTCCCTAATTACTTGTCAACTTTTAAATTGACACACATATTAAGGAAACAATTAATGACATAGTGAGTTTACCATTTTACCCCTATTAATTATGAAATGGATGAAAAGTTCTATATTTTTCAAAGTAATTAGTCATTTAATTGAGGATATAATAGGTAAAAAAAATTGTCCTTTCTTGATTTGTCAAAATGGACAAGTAATTAGGGACAACTATAAAAGAAAAAGTGGACAAGTAATTAAGGACAGAGGGAGTAATATATATCAATAATACAAAATTTGTACATTTTGAGTTACGAGATGAAAACTAATTAATACAAGTTGAGAAATCTTCTTCTATTTAATAATGTGTATATATAAAATATTATGTATGAGTTTAATTTTATACACTAGCAATTTAAAAAATAAATACATAACTAGGTTATGATTTAGTGGCAAAGTCAGAAATTATATCAAGGGTGTCCAAGATATAATATATGTATAAAAAATATTTTTTGACCGATATATTTTATATAATTTTCTATATATATAATATAATTTTTCGACGAAAGGTGTTTGATTGATCACTCTGGACTATACGTGGCTATGCCACTAGGTCATGTAGTTATGTGACATATTTTTTATTAGATATTTTCGAATTAATTGCCAAAATAAATAGGATGCATCGATCCATTCAGACAATTCTGAAGAAAAACGGTTGATAATAAGTAATGAAATTTCATTTTTTCCACTTCAAAAATATGAAGCAATTTGGACAAGGTAAAACTTAGAAGGCATAAAAAAGGGATAAAACTTTCTTTAAGGTGGAAGGTCTTTATTTATACTCCTTCCGTCCACTTTTATTTGTCATATTATGCTTTTCGAAAGTCTTTGACTAATTTTTAAAGTTAAATTAGATTACATTAATTCGATATTTATTTTTAAAAAATTAGATATTCAAAAACTTTACTAAAAGTACTATAAATTGCAATTTTTTGCATATCAATATGATGAAAAAATACATCGTAAAATGTTGATCAAAGTTTTTATAGTTTGACTCTAAAAAAGGAAATCATGACAATTAAAAATCGACGGAGAGAGTAATTAAATTACTGAACAGATCTAGCAAAACCACACTAGTACTATAGTCTATTTTTTAAAGAATATAAATACTTATATAATAAGTTAATGGTAAAAAAGCATATTTTGATATATATTGTGAGTTTCATATCTTGACTATTAGTTATTCTCTTTTAATATATATTGTGAGTAATATGTTTCTAAATTTTCAAAAAATAAATTTACATTTTGCATGTTAACTTTAGTGAAAAACTTTTATAATTACTACATAATAATTATGACATACTTCTTTTAATATTTGGTAAGTAAATTTTAAAAATATTTCAAAAGCATTTATATATAATTAATTAACGAAATACATAAAAGTGAGATGAGGTGATAAGTAGGGATTCGGGGTGGGGGGTTCTAGAGAAAATGTTTTTCTGAACGTTTTAACCAATCAAATATGAAAAAAAGTATAAATCAGACACCCTTAATGATATGAAGTTTTTTGGAGATACTTGTGTGAGTTTGATCCAAAACAGATAATATTAATATTAAATCATATTAAAGGTATTTTAAAATTGTTTTAGCCCAACAAAATGATATATTGAGATAAAAATATTGTGTATTAACTAATTATTACTATTACTTAAATAATAAAAGTATATGTAAATGACCATGTATATATGTGCTCATTGATTCCATATTCTTTCTTTGGAACACTACAAAATTCTCTATAGTAAATAGAGTTGTTGAGAATTTTGGGCCCAAAAAAAAGTTAAAAGCCTGTGCAATGAGTCAATGAACTTCTTTTTTTCCTCTTTCAATTCGGTGTTCGATAGCTATACTAGATTGCGTTAAACTTGAATTTATGTATTATAAAACTTTTTTTTAGGCGAACAACGATGTAATAATTTTAGGAGATCAAATTCAAAATATCTAATAAAAAACTGAAGAAATCTCAAACTTATAACTATCAGAAAAATATTTCTCATCAAATTAACTAATTTTACTTTATAATGAATTTATATATATATTAAAAATCAACTTAATTTGGATCACTTTAGAACCAAGAGGATAAGATTGAACTATATATGTGGTCAGGGAATTTCAAGAAAATCATCAAAAAGAAAGTAGTACTGTCACTTTAATTTGTTCTATTTTGAAAAAGTTAATTCCTTGATGTGAAATACATTTATACTCTTATCTGTTTCGATTTATTTGTCCAGTTTTAATTTGATACAAACAGTAATAAAGTTATAATTTTTATCAAAAAAGTTTAAAATATAAAAAAATAAACATATGAAGAAGCCAAAAAAGATTCAATATCAAATATATATAGTTTATATACACAAAAAACAAAAAGTAATTTTAATCAAATGTAAATAATATAACTCCAACACACATGTGACTAGATATGTAAAATATATCAAAATGTATATCTTTTTAATTTTGTGATCTTAAATATATTATGTAAAGTAAAAAAAATAAAAAATAAAACAATTTTTTGAAAAATACGACAAATAAATTAAAACTGAGAGTTGTGCTATACCAAAATCAATAATGTTAATGTGTCTTTATAGCTAAAGCAACTTTATTTATAAGTAAAATCTCTATCACACTGATATAAGTCATTTTCTTTCTTTTAAGGGAAGTGATATGATTTTTAGCATTAGATTATTTGATGCACTAAACGATTTTTACAACTTTTTTTTTGGTAATCACAAATTTGCATACTTACTATTTCAAAAAAAAAAGAAGAGAATAAACATTACAAAATAAATTATTTTTCATGAAAATTAATTACATTTTCTTTATGCTACATAAATTTAAAGGAAAGGAAATAGCTTTGAAGAGGAAATAATCTTCTATGATTATGTTAACGAGTAAAAATATATTTAAAGTATTCCAAATTTTTAAGTTTTACATCTGAACTATCACGTGAGTGAGTTTTTTTACTTGAACTATTATCAAATGTTTATCAAAACACACATTAATTAATAATTGTTCACTTTTCCTTCCTGAATAATAGTGATGTTTCCATTAGAAAAAGTGAACAAATTAATAGTTTAAGTATGTTTCGACAAACATTAGTGATAATTCAGATAGAAAACTCACACACCTGATTGTTCAAATATAAAATTCAAAAAATTGAAATATTTTATGTATTATTTTTTACCTTTCACTCTATGTGTACTTTGAATATATAAAAAAACAATCTTTTTAGATTTCTTATACATAAAAATAAAGATTCTTATTTTAAAAAATTAAAAATAAATTTATAAAATACAATAAAAGTCAATTCATGGTATGGTCATTCTTGCATTTTCCTTCCTTTTTTTGTGTCTACAAAATAAAAGATACTCCTTAAGTCATTATCCATTGAGTTTTTGTGGAGTGGCTTTTTGTGTTATTGGAGATGGACTAGGACTTAGAAAGGTGTCAATTTCCATGCCTATTAATTATTATTTTTATCATGATATCAGAGTCAGATTTTTTTTTTCCAATTCATTATTAGCTACTATTGAGTTTTATTTTATATTGATATTATTTTAATATATTTTGTCACGAGTGTGTTGGAGACAAGTAAAAATAAACAGAACGAGTAATACTTCATATTTATTAACATCACTAAAATCGAGGCGGAAGGAGTTCTATTGTAGTATAACAGAATTTGAGGCAGAAGCAGACTCATCTCTGTCGACGTGCTTACTTCAACGAGCGTATTTTTTATTATTATTATTTTTTATAGAAAAATTGGTTTTTTTGGTTCTACTTAAGTGTAATTAGCGTAGAATTTCTTCGAAATTATTGGACCCGTTTTAGCTATGTCCTTTAATTTTAAATTCATATATTTTAGTTATGTAGCTTTATTACTTTGAAAGCAGTAATATTTGTATAAATTTTGTAACTACTTTGGATAAGAAATCAACCATTGATGAAGAAAATTATTTTAATTATTGACACCGCAATAGAACTCTTCAGATTAAAATTTTATTTTAGAGAAAATATTATAAATCATTTAATTAATATCACTTAAATAATTAATATTAATAATATTTATCATATATTTATATTACATTTAATGAAGTCGGTTTAATATCATTTAATTAACACCATTTAAAAATAAATTTATGAATAAATATTGAACCAATACACAACACAAGATTTTCGTAACCAATATTCCCTCTATTCCTATTTAGTTGTCATCATTTTAGATTTAACGTCCCTTAAAAAACTCTATAAGTTTATCATTATATCCTTATTTAGTGTTCTCTTGAAATCAAGTTTTCAATAAATGAATATGAATTAATTTATTTTGATTAAATTACTTTGTCCAATGGACATGAATAAATTACGTAGTTATTCTATATTGATCAAATTCATATTTCTAAAATAAATAACTCTCAAAGATAAATAGAAAAAAAAATCATTTATGCATTCACTTTTTTTATGAAATGATAAGTATTAATGAACATTTTTTTTAATATAGGAACGACATATAATAGATAAATAGAAGAAAATCTAACTTACCAGTTATGTTGATTGATTGTTACACTTTTTACTGCAACAATCAGTAACTATAATTGAACATTACTTTATTTCACGCCCACGTGCAATTAATGTAAAATTTAATTACATAAAAAATTACTGTAATTACAGGTGGCAGCAATAACAACAATATATTAATCTTATTGTAGTCCCATAAAATATAAATTGACATTTGGAGAGGATAGTGAGTACATTAAATTTTAAAATGTACCTCTAAATATAGAGATATTATTTTGATAGATTCTTGTTTTAAAAAGACAATTCAAAGTGGTCCTGACAAATAAAATAAAATAGCAAAAGTGCAAAAAATTAACAAACACTAACAATAGTGCTTAACAATTAGTAACAAAGACTAAAAATACAACAAAATAATAAACTTAAAAAAGAACGATTTAATTTGACTTGATACGAAACTTAAAAAAGTAAAATAAAAATTTAAATTTTATGATCCTAAATTAAAATTAATATAAAATGTATCAAAATATTATTTGATTGTGTGCCCTTAAACATGATAGTGTCGGTTCAACTATGTAGAAGAAAAGATATGTGCCTTTTGGTGGTACACATCAAAATTTAAGGGACCTCATTTTTTAAAATAATAACAGCTAATAGATTATTAATTTTTAAAAAAGATATTTACTATTTGTAAGAAAAGTAAACTTTTTGTATATAATAAAATAAATTATTAGAAGAAGTATAATATATTTGAAGTACTATGCCTCAGGAAAAATACAGTAGATTGGTTATATAATTGAATGAAAAAAGATAATAGAAGTAATAAGTTATTAGTTATTAACAATTTTTTAAAAGTTTAAACCTTGATTTTAGCTTTAATTCATTAATATGTTTGAGCCGTTCCTAAAATAAGTCATGTCTTGGTTAAAAAAGAAAATATATCATTTTTTTAAAACGAATGGAGTCTTAATTAAAGGACAAAAAACTGCAAGAGCAATATTATAACTATTAATATGAACAGAGAACAAGACAACACATTGTTACCCTTCGATCCTAATATGCATCCTCCACATTATTCTTTCTAGAGAAAAGTATTGAAAACACTTTTGAGCTTGACACAAATTATTAGCTTCGTTTCTGAACTATTAATAGCCTTAAAAACAATCCTATACTAACTAAACTTAGCTACAACCTCGATCTTCCAAATGACATAACTAATGGTCTCAAACTCCTGATAAATGATCGAGAGAAGCATTGAAAACACCCCTAAATTTGATGGGAAATTAGGGATGTATTTCACTCATGTTGCAAGATCGATGATGTACGTAAGTGTTAGTCTACTAAATGAGTGTTTTTAAGACTATTAACAGTCTGAAAATAAAACAGTTACTTCATGTCGAATTTAAAAGTGTTTCCAATACTTCTTTCTTTTATCTAAGGTTATGCCTCGATAAGTTGAAATTGCGTTATTAACCGCTATTAGTGGCATTCCCTCGTAATTATACCCCAACTCCAAGCCCTTATATTCAGATCTGTCATCATTTTCACCAACCTCATTCAATATCCACGTGTCAGCATCCTATTCGTCTGTTTTCTCTATAAAATCACCTAACAATATCTAACCAGTCTCTCACTAGCTATTTATAGGGAGAGTAGGTTTTTCCTTTCTCTCTCTAAAAATCTCAGATCTATATATGTACAGAATAGATACAGAAAGTTTGTATTTGTGTTGCGGCGGCCTCTCATTCGCTTGGTGCAGGTCGGGACCTACCTTGCCGGCAACAATGGCGGTAGCTGACGGCGACGGCAGCGTACCGGTAAAAAACTTATTTTTACATGTTGTCTATGGCGTAGTTTGGGTCCCGCCTTGCATCAACTGAATAAGAGACTGCGGTGAATTATGTTTCGACGAAATCAGCTTTGTTATGGATCGATCTAATATCTATAGCTTGTTTTACTTGAGGTTTGAATTTGATGTTGATCTATTTGATTTGTTTTTGTGGTATTTCGATTGAATTCAGCTGGATCTAACTTTGTTAATTGCGCAGCTTGTAATTCCTGTATAGATCTTAATGCTGTATAACTCTATTTGTTCGTTGGATCTAAGATTTTAAATTTTCGATGCCGTTAGTGAAGTAGAGAAGCTTAATTTTAATGAAAACAGTTTAATTTTGTGAGATTTAGGTAATTTTTTATTAAGCTAGAAGCTTTCTACTTTCGATTCCGCTTTTAGGTACGTTAGGAGGACATAGTAGCTTAAAGATTCGATTTTTGACGAAGGCAATCAAAAACTTGTTTAAATATTTGTTACACTGTAGTAGATCAACTTTAGAGAATTTTAATGCTGTTGTTTTTGCCATAGAAATTGAATAGTGCAGACAATTAGTTAAGAAAAAATGAAGAGTGCAGACATAGTAGCTTAAAGATTTGATTTTTGACTGAGGCAATCAAAAACTTGTTTAAATATTTGTTACATGCAGTAGATCAACTTTAGAGAAGTTTAGTGCTGTTGTTTTTGCCATAGAAATTGAATAGTGCAGACATAATAGCTTAAAACTTAAAAGATTCGATTTTTGATGAAGGCAATCAAAAAGTTGTTTAAATATTTGTTACGCTGTAGTATACCAACTTTAGAGAAGTTTAGTGCTGTTGTTTTTGCCATAGAAATTGAATAATGCAGACAATTCGTTAAGAAGGAAGAGTTTTCCGTCTTTGAATCTTTCATTTGATGCTAGTGTTAATTTTTCGATGTTTGTTGCACTTCAGTGTTATATTAGGACTGAGAGGTTGTATATGACAATCATTTTTCAATTTTTAGTTACAAGAAAGAATTTTCTGAGGAAAACATTTTTCACCGAAAGAAGAAAAATGACTTATTTGTAGGATAAAGTTCATTCCTTTATAATCATTTGTTTCATGTGATAGGCAAACAATGTTTTCAATCTCTAAGTGTTAAGTAATTATCTTTTGAGAGAAATGTTTGATGAAAACTATCTTGTCACCTTTACGGCTTTACCTTCCTCTGTCAATAATAAAATTATTTACTTATCCAAGAAAAAAAATACTACCTGAGTAACACTCATGTTTCAGAAAATGCTTTTTCAAGGTAAATTCTTTTGACGGAAAACATTTATTTGCATATCTAGTGCAGCCTGAGTCCCTGACATCTAGATGCTCTTATCTTGGTTTTAGGAGGAACAAGGTTATGTTCCTACAAAGCTGGAAAAAAATTGCGACGGAGAAGGTAGCTGTGTACTTTTTCTTTTGACGATAATGTACTGGCCAAGTCATCTTATGCACCTATAAAGTGATAGGAGTCGTATATAATCTACAACTTCTATGGTATTCTCTAAGTGCATGTTTTGCCGAGGTATTTGTTGATATCAAATATTAGTATAAAGAGTTTATTAACCTAGTTATGTGGAAATTACCGCAGGCTAGACTTCATTGTTACTTCATTCTAAACAAAGGAAAACCATGCAGCGTGCTTGTTGCATGTTTTCTTTTTTACGTTGTTTCTATTCGATCAACTTATTATTTTTTTGAGAATTTTCTATTCTATCAACTTAGCACACTTATATTTAGGTTTTAGATTAACTTGGAAGCTAATGGTGCATATTTCAGTATTATGATCTCGTCTCTGTAACTTTTTTGTATGCGGTAGTTGAATTAATGGTTATAGTTCTCCTTAGCATCCTGTAGCCACTTTCTTTTGGCAATATAGGAAAAGAAAATTGAAAATGTCTTTGAGTGTCTGACATTATGTGTTAGTTATGTAACATAGTCATTCGTGGACTAAACTTCTAAAATTTTAATCAAACTAAAAAGTTCAGTCTGGAAAGTTTTATGTTGTAGGATTTGAATTTTACAATAGTCCAGTTTTGTCTAAGAAACATCAGAAGTAACTCATGTGCATGTTTGGTTGATGCAGATTTAGTTGTGTTTACATAGTTTTGAGATAATAGGCTCTATCACAAGTCCTATCCAGTCTGGTATTCTCTTGCACAAGGGCGAGAGCAATATATTTTCTTTAGAGTTTACTTGCTTGGCTGCTGGGTGTTAACCAAACTTTCCCTTTATGTCTTCACCGTCAAAAATGTTTCACTCCCCGTCACCACCTTTCTTAACATCATTTATGTTTTCACTTTTATCTAAATTGAATATGAAACTGAGGATCTTCTAGGTGTTGTAAAGGAGCTTAGGCTGTGCTCTGTAACATTTGCTGTTTTCCTTGGACCAACTTTACGACCTGAAGCAAGCATGGACTGTGTGTGGTTGAAGGTAACATTCCAAGGATACAAGGTCACTGTACTAACTTAGTTACCATGTGAGACTGATGCTACAAGTTGGACTCGGATAATGTAGATTGTGACCCCTCGTAGTTCCATTTTGTTTACATTTGTTAAGTAACCTTTTATCGACAGATATTTAGGTTGCCTAATGCTGTGTATGATGAAGTTTTTGTATAGATCTAGGCATCTAGCACATCTGATGCCCGGAAAATAGAATTTGGGAAGTATTTGATTTTTTTGAGCTCCAAATGACATTGCTTCTAATGCGTAAACTACTGATCCAGTTCAGCAATATGTTTGTACTTTTTATTTCTTTGTGATGGCAGCAATCTGAAGTGATCATATCTTAAATGACAGGAGAATACAAATTGTGTTCAAATTAGGTGGAGATCCTCTTGAAACCAATCAATATTACTCCTTTTCTTTTGGTCACACTAAATCCGGATCGCGCACTGCAGGGTCCAATTGGGGGTGGCGCTCCCAACATGATTTTTCTCTATACCCAAGGCTTGAACCCAAGATCTCTGATTAAGGGTGAAACATTCCCACCAGTACACCACAACCCATGTTGGTAAGGGGCGGACCTACCTTGTTGCAAGTGGGTTCATATGAACCCACTTTGTCGGAAAAATACATTGTATATACATATATATTCAATCTGTTTTCTAAACAAAACACACTATATAATTAATTTGACCCCACTTAAACCAATAGTAACACGTAGCCCAGTGGCAAAGTGGTTACCATTTGACTGATGCATCGCGGGTACAATTCCCACCTGCAACATTTAATACTGCTTCATTTTTTTTCTATATGTTGAACCCACTTGGTAAAATTTTTGGGTCCCACTGATGTTGGTAACCGATCAATATTACTCGACTTATGAGTAATATAGAAAAGATTACACCGTCAATAGAGAGACTTCAGTTTCATTGAAAAACATACTCACTAGAGAAAGTCCAATATAATAGGATGTGGTTGAATGAATCAAATCTATCTATCCTGAAGTTTCTAGTTCGAGCCTAGAGTATGAAGAAATTTTTGATAAGAAGCAGTTTTCTAATATGGATCTTATGTGATGTGAATCATGATTAGTCAGGTCAGTAGTTTCAGAATGCTAAAAAGTGTTCGTTTTAGGGACGGTTTTAGTTAGCTCAATTCATTTTTCATCCAATGATTTGTCACCTAAGGAATGACTTTGATTTGCCTAGATAATATTATTGTTGCAAGCTATTATTCAAAAAATGGGGAGGGAACGATCCTTTTGACCAAGTCTACTAGATAGAAGACAATAAAAGGGTCAACTATTGTGTTGCACAAGATGGTGCCTTTCACTTTGAGGTTCCTTTCTTCGTAGTTGAATATGATGAAACTTTCTATCGATGTTACCTACCAAATAAAAGGTATGCTAGGTGATCGAAGTGAAGACTCTTATTCACTCACCTACTCCTTATCTTTCCAATATTTTCTTCTATTTATTTAATTTAATGACCAATTGCATTGGGCTATAAGAAAAAAATACAATTTTTGCAATACTTGATTGATTGAGAAGAAAGAGCTTTCATAAGAATTGGAAGAAAATACGAACGAAGTGATAGGCCCCATTAGAAGATAGACGATTACTTTATTGTGGTTGTAATTGATAACATCTCCCTCTTTTCTTAGCCTAGACAACTTACTTACATATTGTCTTAAACATATTTCTCTTTCTTAATTTCGTGTCTAATGATAATGAATGAAAGTAAGTCTTTTAATAAATGTATCTAAGCGATTGTTTAGTGTATAAGCAATTCTTTAGTGATCGTAACAAAAATATAGTGGGGACTAGTTGAAGATGATGTTACACATCGTAATTTTCAAACTTACCTTTCCTCTCGTGTAACAGTGCAATACTTACTAGTTCAGATGTTACGAGAGAGATAGTGACAAAAATGGACACAACACCATCTCCTAATAAAATCCAAAGGCAATAAATTTGTTTTGGATTATTGTCAATATTGTTAATCTATTTTTTATCGTGTATTTTTTTTGATGAGTTGATTTTGGTGAAATGAAAAAAAATCTATGTTTTACTATCACTTTTAATTTAACCATACAAATACATCAAAATCTTGTACAAAAACCAAGAAATTTAGTATGACAAAAGTCTTTTGAATAAGCTTCATTGCATCATTATTGATCAATATGTAATTTTACTTTAATTTGCACCCACTTTTTAGTTTAAATTACTTTAATTTGGAGAAATGATTGATTAGTGTGTAATTTTACTTTAATTTACACTCACTTTTAAGTTCAAATTACTTTATTTGGGGAACACGTATCAATACAGCCCCCCACCCCCCCAAATATTAGGCAAAAATTAGCCATAAAAATATAATTAATTTAATTTGCTTAAGATTGGATGCATTATATTTTTTTTTTTATCTGAATTACTACCTTCTACTAATTATGTAGGTAGAATGTGAAATTCGTGAAAAAAAACAATAGTTTAAATATATATATTTTATTATTACTTTAATTAATTATTTTTGAAACTTATCGGATTTATCAGAGCATTAGAGACAAAGACTCTTGCCATCACAAAACAACGAAAAAATTGTATTATAAAACATATTATTATCATCAAACCAGTTCATTGAAAAAATATATAATAGAAAACAAATTTTCATCGAAATACTAAAATACCCCACCCCATCTTCCATTCCTAATTTATTTATTTTTGAGTTTTTTATTTAGTGTTTGATACCTATATTGAAGTATAACTATTTTGAATTCATGCAGTGTAGGGCTCAATTCAAAAGGATGCACTCTCTACATAATGAATGACTTATTTTATATCCAAAATTCAAATCCGAAACTTTTAATTAAATGAGGAACAGTCTCATTCACTCCACCACATCCCGTTAAATTTAGTATGTCATCCTCTCTTCACCATAATAAATGTATTTATTGACATCCTCTCCCCCATTCCTCACACACGCAAATTCCTTTCTTCTCTGTTTTTGCTCTCTTCTCTCACTCTATTTTCAGCATTCGTTTACTGTTTCTTTCTTTTGACTACAAAAAAAAAAAGGATTTAATTATTATACCTCTTTTTTATCCCCATCATTTCACACTTGCAAATAAGAAAAATAATATTTTCTCTGTTTTTTTTTTCTTATTCTTGTGAAAAAAAAGCTAAATGTGGGATCTTTTTTGAATGGTGCCCATTTTGATATGCTAGAAGATTGAAGAACTCCAATTTTGATCAAATAAGAAAAAAACAGAAAAAGGTTAGCTTTTTGTTCTAACTCTCTATTTCTTTTTTATTCAAATTAAAACTTCATTCTCATAGCTTTTGACCAGAGATCTCAGGTTTAAGCTCTGAGGATAAAAAAAAACATGAATTTGGATTAGTTGGATATTTCAATTGTAAATACAAATATCGGACACCAGAAGAGAAACAAGAAAAAAAAAAACTATTTTTATCATCTCTGAAGTTCGAGTTTTGAATATGAAAAAAAGTTCGAGTAGAAATAATTCCTTCTTG
This sequence comes from Solanum chiquidenum, assembly GCA_029582725.1. Classification (NCBI taxonomy): domain Eukaryota; kingdom Viridiplantae; phylum Streptophyta; class Magnoliopsida; order Solanales; family Solanaceae; genus Solanum; species Solanum chiquidenum. Next base: position 14,644 of record JAJOOS010023894.1, read on the forward strand.
AATTGGTTTTATTTTGTGCGAATCCAAATTAATCGGACATTCGCATGATACTGGGTGTGACGCACAAAAAAAAGCTTCATTTTTAATTGTGAATGAAAATGTTGTAGATGCAACAAGCTCAATTTTTAATTAATTTTTACCTTTGATTCTCTGTTTTTTTAAAAAAAAATTATTTTTAATGGAATCGGCATCATGATAAATCTGAATCGTCTGAAATAATCCAAAAACATTTTTAAACTCTTTTTTTAAAATTATAATTAATGGTAAAAAAAATAAATACGTTATTACTTTTTCGCGAGTTTTATAACTCAACTTTCTCTTTATTAAAACACAACTTGATGTTGAGTTGGCCTACTCGTGCCTCTTATTAATTGAAAACAAATATTTGATCAACTCAGCATCGATAAGTGTTTTAATATAAAGAGTGTATTAGTTTAGAGGTGTGTTTTACTATTAACACTCTTTGTATTATGGTAATAAAGAAAGTTGATTGCTTGTATAAAAAGTTGTTTATTTGTAGGAGGATTTTGGCCAATTATTATATGATCATATAAACCTTTTTCTTATAATGGAAAAGTGATATTTTCTTTTCCTAAACCTTTTTTGTTTACATAATGTTTACTTTAGGAGTAACAAACAAAAGTGAAAATGCATATCACACTTCTATTTTAAATGTTTTGTCAATATCATGATTTGTAATTCAGGAGGTTGAAGAGTTGCATTTTGGCCAATATTAATCGAGATTGATATCAAGATCTACGTACAATCTACCCTTATCAGATGAATATGATGATCGTGAGACGGACACTAGCTTGTTGTACAAGAGATAGAGAGATTAATATTGACTTTGGTGAACAAGAGAGTAAGATTCCCCTTTTGTGTTCCTTTAATTTTATTTGTTTTTTAGAATGTCACATGCTGATTTCCCTCCTATAATTGAGGTAAATCTAAGTTTTTATATACAAAATGAGGATTATACTTTTCCACAAGTGAATGCTAACATATATATTAAGTTTACTATATACAATTGAACTCCAACCACCACATGTGTCTAGATGTTAAGTGTAACTTTCTTGACTTTTGTGAACTAGGTGAGTCTAGACCGAGTCAGATTCAGGATTTGAAGTTTATGAGTTTTTATAACGACTTAAACTCAAATATATATAGATATTTTATTACTTGTAACCAACTTTCTAGATCCGCCCCTAAATCTAGAATGTGGATATTTACACGTTGGTTATTCTACAATGATTATTACTACGTCTCTAACTGTTTATGTCACTTCATTTAAGTTGTCTCTTACCAATATTATTGAAAATAATGGAATGGGATGTTAGTTATATGTGAATGCTTATTAAAGTCAAGGGCCTTAAGTCGAGATAACGATAAGATATGCATAAGCTTTACCCTTTTCAGTCCTTACTTGTGTGACTATACTGTATGTTGTTGGTATTTATTAAAGTCAAGAAACTTAACAACCAAATGTAGAGCATCAATGTCTTGAAGTTACAAGAGAAAAAAAATATATTATATTTTTCATAGTTTATAGTTCAAGATCTTTTGTGGGACCCTTAAGTTGTTAGGTACAACATGTTTTGAACTTATATGTGTAACATGTGAGGAACATAAACTTTCAACTTTTCTTGTCTATTTTGTAAATGGAAAAATGAGAAATAATCTTCCATTTATTAGTGTGAAATAGATAGATGGCATTATAGTGATAGTAATTTGTCACACCTTTGGGAGTTTTCTTGGTTTTTATATATTGTCTAATTTGTAAAATGTGGACCTAACTCTCATTTTATGAAGCACATAAGTGACTATGGGGACAAAATAGTCATTGTCTATTGGTATCAAAATTTCTACTTTTGGTATTCTCTTTTCAGTATGGTCTATTAATGGTTCTATTTGTTTCTATTGTAAAGCATAAATACCTCTCAAAAAATTTCTTTTTTTAAAAAAGAATCATTGATATATGATTAGCTATGCATATTTAATCTTTGCTTGTATTAAAAAGGTCAACTTAAATAGAGTTGTCTTTTTGTTTTAAAGTGTGTTTCAAAATATTAGGATAAGGCACAATCACCCCTAGACTATGATCGAAATCTCACAGATACACCTTAAATAAACTAAGGTCTTATTACCCCTGAACTTATTTCTTTTTGTAATTTTATATACCTTTTTGACTTATGTGACATTCAAACATCTCCCACGCGCCTCAACTACGTGGAGTCACAGTGTGTGCCACGTAAACCAAAAGATGTATAAAACTACAAAAAATAAATGAGTTCGGGGGTAATAGGACCTTAGTTTAGTGAAGGTGTGTCTCTGGAATTTCGGTCATAGTCTAGAGGGTACTTGTGCCTTATCCCAAAATACTACTACTCTCTCCATTTCAATTTATCTGTCTAGTTTTGACTTGACACGAAGTTTAAGAAAGTAAAAACGTAAGATACGTAGAATGTACCACTATGCCTTTTAATCAGTAGAAAGTTAGAATAAAAGAGGTGTCAAAACAGAAAGAGGCATTCTTTTTGAAAAACTGATTAAAAATGAAAGACAACAAACAAATTGAAATAGAGGAAGTAATAAAGATAACCTTTTTATTGTTTCCCACTTGAACTGATTAAAAATGAAAGACAGACAAACAAATTGAAATAGAGGAAATAATAAAGATAACCTTTTTATTGTTTCCCACTTGGTGTCTGCCTGTCCGGTATCAATTGTGGGTCCGGACTAATTCCAAATCGCCACGTTAACCTATTAAAGAGGAAGTACTCCCTATCAAGATTTTTTCTACTGAGACCTATAGTTAAGGGCGGAGGTCGAAGAGTTTGGTTTTTTAAGTTCTACTATCAATTTTGAAGTATTGTGAATTATCTCCTTTATGTTCTTCAAGCAATATGAGTTGATATGGTCTTTGAAATGAAAAATGAAAGTAAACTGCAGTTAGCATATGGTTTTCTTCTGTTATACTAGTGAAATGGTAAATGTAGTACAACTCGGGATCTATCGTAGGTGCATTCTACGAGTTAAAAATTCCTTCGTGAACAACGTCTTGTATTTAAGTGAAGAAGGGTAGATAGACGTGACCATAATCTTCATGGAGAAGTCATTTTACTTGTATTTCTGTACAATCTGTTTTTGGGACATCTTGTAACCAACACAAGAAACCATTATATATTCGTACGTGATCTAAAGCCCTGTATCTAACTAAATCTACGAATGGTTCTTCAGGAATTACAACGTATGATGGCCTCGAGAGCTGCATACTGAATAGTCAGTCTTATGACAATGAAAGTGTCAATAGCAGAGTTGATGTTGGTGTTGCAGATTCTTTATATGATGACGACTCGAGTAGCTCTTCTAGCAACAATGTTTTTGGATCATTTTCATATCACTGGACAACAAGCCCTCAACATTGTTATGTGAAAGAAAAAACTGGTTATACAACACAACTTTCAGATGTGGAAATGATGAAAGAGAGGTTTGCAAAGTTGTTGCTCGGGGAGGATGTGACCGGAGGAAGCAAGGGGGTTTCCACTGCATTAGCATTGTCCAATGCTATTACAAATCTTGCAGGTACTTGATTGTTACTTCTTTATCGATCAATACGTTTTAGAAAACTCTACATATATTCTGATACTTGAGGTTCTTCTATTTGTATTTTCGTTCTGTCTAATGCTACTACTACTTGATTTAAAGCGTCTGTGTTTGGAGAGCTGTGGAAATTGGAGCCACTTGCAGAGGAACGAAAGATGAAATGGAGAACGGAAATGAATTGGTTACTCTCACCTACCAATCATATGATTGAGTTGGTTCCTGCAAGACAAAGTGGTTCGAATGGCCAAAGTTTGGAGGTAATAACTCATTTGATTCATCCCTAATGTGAAATGACAAATTCACTTAAATAGAACGACATGATTATTGAGAATTCATATAGCCGACCCCAACTACTATGAGGTTGAGGCATAGTTGCTGTTGTTATTCAAAACGACATATTGAGTTCCACTTCTCATTTGATGAGCAGATAATGACACCAAAAGTTCGTGCTGACATCCATATGAATCTTCCAGCACTTCGGAAATTGGATTCGATGCTTCTTGTAGGTGGTCCCTTAAAATCCTTTTAAGTTATACCACTTACACTATATATGCATCAACTTGGACCACATTCTTGAAGTTTCCTTCTCGACTTGATAGGAAACGCTGGATTCGATGGTTAGTACTGAGTTTTGGTATAAGGAAATGAGTTCCCGAGCAGAAGGAAAGAGCATAAAGTGGTGTCTTCCTTCACCTAAGGTACCTGTAGCTGGACTCTCCGAAGACGAAAGAAAGAAATTGGTGAATCAAGGAAAATTGGTGAATCAAATATTCAAGGCAGCAAAAGCTATCAATGAAAATATCTTGGCTGAAATGCCTGTTCCAACAGTTATCAAAGATGCACTTCCAAAGGCAAGAGAATTCTCAACTAAAGCTATTTTACTATTGAGTTTACGTTCTATGTACTGACATCGTAAAAAAGTTCTTATTTGAAAGAGTCGAGGTGTTTGACCAAGCTTTTAGGAAATGATAAGTTGTTTTTCAGAGTAGTGCACTCGTGGAAACACTTTCCGAACCTTAGTCAAGAACAAATTGTTGCTCTAGTATTGACAATTTTTTTTAAAAAAAAATTGATTAGCTAAACACAAACGGCTACTCTCCTACTTTTGACAAAAAAAGAACAAATTTATCGCTAAAAATGGTAACTAACATACTATCACAAATTAAGCTACACTATATAGTGTAAAAACTTTATACTGTCGATGTATATAGCTCATATCCTTTGCTTTATGGTGTACTGAATTTGTTGAAATTGCTCAATTTGATCGATTCATTCCTGCAGTCTAGCAGGACAAGCCTCGGGGATGACCTTTATAGGATCCTGACTGCAGAATCAACTTCTGCTGAGGAAATGTTCATTTCGTTGAACTTGAAATCTGAAAACAGCGCGGTGGAAGTTGTTAACAGGTTAGAAGGATCCATTCTTGCTTGGAAAGAGAGAATAACTGATCAAGCTAGCGGAAAATCTCCAGCTCGAAGGTCTTGGTCTTTCGTAAAAGATCCAATATCTGAGCTAGACAAATTGGAGGTCTTATTGAGCCAAGCAGAAGCTCTTGTACAACAGCTCAAGTTTGAATATCCTAACCTTCCACAGACGTTCCTCAACGTCACAAAAATCCAGTATGGCACGGTGAGATAATCGTATCCACTAGTAAATTTTGTTCAATGCAACTAATAAGGAGTAAAATTCATCAAATGCAACTACGTTCACTTATGAAAAGGCACATTTCATCTTTTGTTATAACGATGTCATTATAGATGTGATATGATTGTCTTGTCCTTAACTCGCGTTAAGATTATATGTATATATGTCTCTATGCTGCTATGATGTACACGAACGTGCTGTTAAATGCTCAATAACATTGCGATTAATCCTGGTTCGTTCTGTATCATTGTAGGACATTGGACATTTGATTATGGAAGCATACTCTCGAGTTCTCTTAAACTTAGCATACAACATTCTTACACGGATAGGAGAAGTTTTGCAAGTAGATTTCTCGAGTAACCTCAACTCACCTGCAGCTACTGTCTACTCGAGTCCTATATCGAGTGATGAAACACTCGTTTATCGATCAGATGAACGGACCTGATGGACATTTTAGAGACTCCTATGAAGCTTGTTGCAGCATGTCTACTGCAGATTCACCTCAACAGAGTTTTTGTGATATATAAGTATATGTTACTCAATTAAGAGATAAAATGTGTGTATGAAAAACAAATGTCTTGCATTTATCAGCTTGGTATAAATACCGATTGTGTAAAAAAAGTTATTTACACACATGATGTTTACATCAAATCATACTAGTTTATTGTGATTAAGCGATAAACTAAAGTAAAGAGTGTGATTAATTGATTATGGTTTAGTGATAAAATCAGTATTAAAAAGATGTGTCATGTATATGTTGGTTTGATATAAATATCAAATACGGATAAATTTTAACATATTGATAGACGTTCAATCATTTTTGCTTGATATTCAAGTATATGTGCATGAAGTTCATACATTTTTGTTAAAACTTCAACCATATGTGGAAGAGTTCAATCGTTCTTTGCACGAAGCTAAGTTGTTTTTGCCTAAAGTTCATGCATATATATGACTAGAGTTTAGTCATTTTCGTTTGAACTTCAGCGGAATAAAACTTCCGACGCCACATATCTAAAGTTATTTATGATAGATTTGAAAAAAAAATAAAAATCTAGGTACAAGTTAAACATCAGTTTCCAAATAGGACACCCCGAGATATTTTTTCTGATTCCAAATCGAACCTACCATATTCGAGTTTTACATTTAGAAAAAAATCACCTAATTGCTTATATGACCCTCTTTTTGTTATTTTTGTAACTTATAACCTTTTTTTTTTTTCACAATCTAAAAAATTCCTTTTATCAAGATGAAATTTATGAAAAAACATTAGACCACGATGCATATTTAAAAAGTATATGAGCAAATATTTGTCGATAGCCTATATTGCACTAACTTTTAAAAATAGTGACAAAATTTAAATAGTACCCTTAAAAGGGAACATTTGTGTAAATCTTTACTTATTATTTGGGCCAGACCCGAATAAGTATAAACTTTCACAAAACCCTAATAAGAAATCAACATATATTTGCCGCATTTAGGTCACAGTCGCATTCCCTCTTGCCCTCCCGCCGATCAGAGCCGTTCTCTTCAACAATTTCAAGGTAAATCTCCATTGATAGAACTATTTTTGTTCTAATTATGTGAATTGTTATCAGTTTTCGTACACATTTTGTGTGATTTCTTTTAAAAAAAGATTTTTTTCATGTGAAATTGGTGGTGTTTTGTTGTATTTGAAGATGTTGTGTTATCGGGTTCTAGTTGTGGAAACAGCCTTTTGTAGAAATGCAGGGGTAAAGCTGTGTAGAATAGTTCCTTATGGTCCAACCACTGTATATAGCGGGAGCTTAGTGTATCGGGCTGTTGTTTTTTGTTATATTTGAAGATCTGAATTAAGTAAGTGTTTGTGTGTGTATTTAAGTTAAGTGTTTTGAAGCCAAAAGGAAGGGTTTTTTTTTTGCTGTGTTTGAAATGTTAGCAGCTGAAGGATTACTTTAGTTGTAGTTTGGTGTATGGATTAGAGTTTTGAATGCTGAAGAATATAAAATACTGGAAGAGCAATGAAAGAACTAGTCAGTAGTCACTATTGTTGCCTTTATGAATGTGTATTCTTATTCATGAAGCTGGGATATACTGTTGGAATAGGGAGAAGTGAAGTGAAGGGCTCTGTTACTTTTGCCTAGACATAGAGTGAAAGTTGATTTCTACCCTTACAGTTGAGCTAAAGTGTGTGTGTTTGTTGTTGAGTATTTTGAAGTGCGTTAGGTCTTTTTGAAATGTTAGCAGCCACTAAAAGAATACTTTAGTTTTAGGTAAAGCATTCGAGTTTTGAATGCTGAAAAGATTAAAAAAAACTAGAAGAGGAGAGAAAGAATTAGTCATTATTGTTGCTTTTATGCATGTGTATTCTGATCTCTATGAAGTTGTGATATTTTGGTGGAATAGGGAAAAGTGAAATGAAGGGGTGTAATAGTAAACAAAATGAGTCTGGTGTCTGGGCTTTAAATTTTTTCTACTTTTTAACACAGAATCTGACTATATACACATGTTGTGCTGATGGTGTAGTAACCAGAAACTCCGTGGGATGATCTACCTTTTTGCTGATATTTAATGGAACGGAGAAATTAGATATAGAGTTTACTTTATGTTGAGAGTTAAAGTTGGTTAATCTTGTACAGAGATGGGTGAAACACCAGTTCCAGAGTCAGTCTTGAAGAAGCAGAAGAGGAGTGAGGAATGGGCTCTTGCAAAGAAGCAAGAACTTGAATCTGCAAAGAAGAAGAATGCTGAGAACAGGAAATTGATCTACAACAGGGCAAAGCTGTATGCAAATGAGTATGCAGAACAGGTACTATCAAACTCCGTATTTTTTGGTTAACATGCTCGTTTGATGTTAAGCTTGGTTATCAGTATTCAATTTCCTTTTCTTAGGACAAGGAATTGATCCGTTTGAAACGTGAGGCTAGATTGAAAGGTGGTTTCTATGTGGATCCTGAGGCAAAATTGTTGTTTATCATCAGGATACGCGGGTAAGAACTATTTTGGTCTTCTTCATTCTATTGTGTGATGAAATAATTAATACTATGGTACTCATAGAATTTGATCTTTCAGGATTAACGCTATGCCCCCACAGACCAAAAAGATTTTGCAGCTACTACGTTTGCGCCAGGTACACATAACTCCTTCCTTATACCCCTCAATGATGACAAGTATAATCTGATGTTTGATGGTGTATAAGCTACTTCTGATTTCCTTATATTGTTCTTTTTGCTGAAAATCCACTTTGAGTATGTGTTGGGGTTATAGCTATCCCACTTGATAGTTAACATGTGTAGATCCTGATGATTGGGCTGGCTTGTTACGCCAAATGTCTGATCATCAGCTAAATTAGTGTTGTTGTCAAGATAATGTATAATCCTTATGTTATTCTTCTGATTCCCCTCCCCCGTTGGAAACAAAATAAAAAATATTTCTAGGTTTTCTGTATGTGTCTGATTTTGGTTAGGTCTGTTTCATGCTTTATAATTCCTTAAACTTTTGGGTTAATTTTATTGTTACCTCTCTGTTCTAACATTGAGCTCTTCTTCCTTCCCGCATTTCATTTGACAGATCTTTAATGGTGTCTTTTTGAAAGTCAACAAAGCCACAGTGAACATGTTGCATAGGGTTGAACCTTACGTTACCTATGGGTAGGTATCGCTTAATGCGCTGTTGCATTCTCAAGTCTTCCTCTCCACTGCTGTTGCAAACTTGCAATCCCTTATTTCCTTTGTATCTTGCAGTTACCCAAACCTAAAGAGTGTTAGGGAATTGATCTACAAAAGAGGTTATGGAAAGCTTGACAAGCAGAGAATTCCTTTAACCGACAATTCCGTCATTGAGCAGGTAAGTTTCTGTCAGTTCTTCATCTCCGACTTTTGTGTTTTCGTGATGTTGACAACTCAGAGTGCTCCGTTTATGTTTTCAGGGATTGGGCAAACATGGAATTATCTGTGCTGAAGACCTTGTCCACGAGATCATGACTGTCGGGCCCAGCTTCAAGCAGGCCAACAACTTCCTATGGCCATTCCAGCTGAAGGCACCTTTGGGTGGACTCAAGAAGAAGAGAAATCACTATGTTGAAGGTGGTGATGCTGGTAACCGCGAGAACTTCATTAACGAACTTATCAGGAGGATGAACTAGAGTGCCTGAAATTTTATTTTCTAGGCATTTTTAGTGATCAACAGTTCAGAATTTCTTCCATTTGAGATGTTATTTTGGTTTAATGATAGTATACGACATTATTTTTGTTTTGATCCCCCCAGTTGCTATCGTATTGTGTTGGATTTTGAATTTATCTTCATTTTGGTTTCAAAGCTATCTAGTTTTTTTTTTCTTCTCTTGAATGTTGAATGTACCATTTTTGTTGCATTACTCCTGTTTAATTACATTCACGATCTAAATGCGTAGAGTAGATCGATCAACACTTTCAGCAGAAATCCATTTTAAACCTACTGGTCCTAGTGTCGTAAATAAATAAAGTAGTCCTATGTTTGAATCTAAGAATAACATACCATAATTAAAAGGTACAACGGCTCAAGCGATCAGACTTGACAGCCTTCTATTTTCGTTTAAATAGCCTATTGTTTAAAGCTTTAGTAGATTGAGTTGCTTGATGTAGTTAAGTATACACCAAACATAAATGGGGTCTCAGATCTACTTTCTATAAGTTGGGGTGAAAATATGTATTACAAACCTTTTCGATTATTCATCGTTTGGTACATAAGATGAGGATAATTAATTGGGATATAAAATTTAGGATTAATTTTATTTCATGTTTTGTGACGTATTAACTAAAGATAAGGTGAAACACATCAAAATAAAACAAGGGGTTCATTTGTAACTTTAGTGATAATTATAAGGACTTCGTTGAGATTTACTCTTCGTTACAACAGAGAGTGGCGGCCGGCGGTGAAGTTTTGCTGGTAAGATTTCTCTTTTCTTATTCTTTAACATAAATAAATCAATGGAGTTGTTGTTTAATTCAGAAAAATATTGGTTTTTTTTTTTGCAATAAATAAATAAATAAAATAATGAAGAGACCAAATTAATATGTAAATACGGAGTTTGCAAATTCTTGTTCTCAAGATTGTTTCATATTCAGGTAGGGATGTTCTTAAGGAATTGAATTTGAAGGGTCAAATTAGTTTTTAGGGAGGTAGGATTTCACTGTATTTATAGTGGGTCAGAGGCGGATTCAGAATTTGAAGTTTACATTATAGTATACCAGTTTGAGCAAAAGCTAGTGAGTTCCCGAGAACCGGTAGGTAACACTCTGAATATATTCTAGCTAAATGAAGATGCAAGAATGGTGCTTTCTTGATTTGGCACAAAGTTTGAGTTGATTTCTCATATGGGTCACTCGACTAATAGTTGTTATCTTAGAAAGTTACTATCTTTGTTGAAAAAAAATTGGAATCAAGAAGAAGGGTGACTTTTTCACCCTTCTGAGATGATAAATATTAGTTGAGTGCTTAAGAAACCAACCCCATGAAGTTTTTAAGCTTAAAATGTAGATTAGTTCCCGTTTCGTTGTGAATATTGGTGAGCTTGCTAAGTAGTAGAGTAAGATATTTGTAGTGATGTGATGCTATCTAAAGCTCTATTTTGTGTGAGGAATAAGTAAATATTGAAAACAAGGGTATGCTTCATTGTTTGACTATCAAGGATAGATTTTCTGTTTTTCTTATAATTGAAGGTTAGGCTTGTTGTTTAACTAATTCTGAGTTTTTCTCTATGATTGTCTGATATGTGAGTAACTTTTATGTGGTGAGGTAAAGCCCCAAATTTTCTGGTTGTAGGTAAGATCTTAATATAATACATGGGATTGCCAAGATTTAAACGTCCTGTAGGGACTAGTGAACAAAGTTCAAATCTTTATGTGGCCAATTGTGGACCTGCAGTTGGACTAACTTTGGACACAATTGAAGCCGTATTTGGAGCATATGGTCAAGTTAAGGGAGTCCATCTTGCTGATGAAAGTGGCACTAGAGTTATTGTGTCTTATCATGAAGAAAAGTCTGCAGAATCTGCCCTGACGGCGTTGAATAGACGAGCATGTCTTGAGCTTGGTGGCCGATCTTTGCACATTCAGTATTCAGTACCTTCGGTTTGTCAGGTAAATTATCTTTATCCACAGTAAAGTCTTGATCTTTTTTACAGTCTTGTAATTTTCATGAGATTGTTTACCGTGCTTCTCTTTTGAGCATGTCGGTTCAATTATTATTTTGAATGTACTGTACAGTGGAATTAGACAGTCAGCTTTAAAGCATGATATAACATAACTGATTGCATAGAGCTTCTGAGGGACCTTCACCATTCTTCCTTTCGGTTAACATGTTTGCATTTCTTGCTAGTCATTGCTAGATGAAAATCGAATTTATGAAGGATGATATAGTCATATAGGAAACTGTGCACTCATGCTTGACGTAAGCTCCCATTTTCATGAATTAATGTTTGTGTTCTTTTATCAATTTTGGCCATGTCATTTTAGGACTGGTCAGTGTGTCTGTGGACTGTGGGTATTAAGTGGAACTTGTATCAGTTTAGCATAGAGGTTGCCGATTTCTTTTGTCTTTACTCCCGTGAGTAACTTCTGTTGATTGTTTGTATATGTTTCTTTTCATGATGAGCTTGCTTTCTGGTTCAGGTTGCAGTGGATGACTCAATTGAGGTGTCTATGGAAGCTTCAGAGTTAGATATTCCTGGTCTTTACTTGATTCATGACTTCATCAGTGCCAAAGAGGAGGAGGTCAGGGATCTCATTTTGCGGGAAAATCCTATAGGCATTTACACTGTTCTTATATTTTCTCGATCTTTTCGCAAACCTTATTTGAAAAGTTTCACCCTAGTCTGACTCAGTTTTCTTGAATCTTTAGGAACTACTTGCAGCAGTTGATTCAAGGCCTTGGCAAAAACTTGCTAAAAGAAGGGTTCAGCATTATGGTTATGAGTTCCACTATAATGTAAGTGCAGATAGTGGGTATTAGGAACTATGGAAATGCAAGTAATTATACTGGCATATAGCAGAAGCATGTTATTTTTTGCTGTTAGATATATGTATAGGAAGAATTAGTTTCTTTGCTCTTGTTTACATCTGTGACCCCGTTTTCTTAGAAATTCTTACAGGATCTTCTACAAACAACCCTATCCCAACCCGGTCAAATGAACAGATCATATCAAATATGGGAGAAGAAAAGAGTCAGATGGTTTTAATTGAACTTTCTTGTTTTCCCTTGCTTGTGTCCTTTGTTTTTGTAACAAAGGACTACACAAGTACGCACTCTTGTTCCCAGAACCTGTGGTAGTGAAAGAGGTAAGGGTAGCATATTGGGTTAGAGGGAATTAGCATTTCCAAAACCAGTAAATCGGTAAAGCGGGTGATGTGCGGTTGGCACACGTTATGAGCTTGAATCCTAGTGCGGAAGAGAGTAGGACCCATTATCTACCGACTTCAGAAGTTGGAAACAATGGACTTCTCGGTTTTGAAAAGATATATCAGTAAATCATACAAAAGCCCCAACGACCATCCAGGACACCTGAACCCCAATTTTGGTTTGATAAAAACGTTCGAGAACTTCTAATTGTCACCTAATGGCCTTATTAGACTCACTTCTGAACTATCAACAATACCTTTCCCATTCTCGTTTTTTAAATCCCTTGACAATTCACAACTGCTTGAAAAGTTCATTTGCAGATGTTTGAAACTCTTGAATTTTCTGCTAAAAGCTGCTGATCTCTCTTATATTTGCTTATTTCTGTATATTATTAATCTTTCAAAGGCTAGTAAGCTTTAAGATCTAAAATGCACTTGTTGAATTCTCTCTCTATTGGCCACTGCAGACGAGGAATGTCAACACAAATCAGTACTTGGGTGAACTTCCATCATTTCTTTCGCCAATACTTGACAAGATGTCAAAGTTTCAAAAGCTTGGTTACACCGAAACCGTACTTTTGGACCAGCTCACGGTTAGTTAATTTCACATCTTATATTTCTTCATTTATGAGCTGTCCCTCCATGACTTGTCTAGTTTTATGCTGGGCAAGGGAACTAGCTCTTGTCTGACTTGCAATGTCGTAAGGATTTTCATTTTCAGCGATAGCTTTAGTTTTCAAATGTTTTGTATGTCATGAACTTTTGTCGTTAAACTTTATGAAATGTGTTACAATCTTTAACAGGTTAATGAATATCCACCCGGAGTGGGATTGTCTCCACATATTGACACCCATTCAGCATTTGAAGGATTAATATTCAGCCTTTCATTGGCAGGGCCTTGCATCATGGAGTTCAGAAGGTATTCTACTAGTGTTTGGCCTACAGACCCTAACACATTGAGTGATGAAGAGGCTCAAAATTCCGACAAGAGCTCAAAGTTTTTGAGAAGGGCTATTTATCTGCCCCCTCGATCTATACTGTTATTATCAGGAGAAGCACGCTATGCTTGGCATCATTACATTCCACACCATAAGGTAACTCCTGCTGCCTTTGCTTATTCCTTAATCGCCTCCCACCCCCACCCAAGTTAATAGTCAACTTTTTCTCCCTGCAACTGTGCACTTAATGATTTACTTTAAAACATATGCTTCCTATCCTTGATGATGGTTTCAGTTTTTTACCTGTTCTTTTGTGGCTATGACTTAGGATTCTAATATGTTGAAAGTTTTATTTTAAACTGAAAAGATTGTCTGTAATTCTTTATTACTGCCAACCAGAGTTTCACTATAGAATGTGAATCCTACTTCGGAAGAGTTAACAATATGAGAATTACTTCATATGTTGAAATTATGTAAGTGTGTCTCTCAGGAGAATATGAAATGAGTTTGAGGCCTATCACCGTTGGATAAACAGTTAGCATGGATTTTAAGAATTTCACATATCAACTCTATCACGTCTAACTATTATGACTCGAAACTTGGCCTAATTTACTACTGCACCTAGTTATTGGGAACTCATTGACATCAAATTTCTCCTGCAAGAAAGTTTCTGCGAAAATCATAAATTTCCTAACTCTGCACCAAGTATTCATATTTTAAGTAATACTTTTTCTTAGTTCTAATCCGAAAAAGTATTTTGGATGATCTGGAGAAAAATGGTTTAAGTCGGACGTATCAATGAGGTTTTATTTGTGTTTATTACTCCATATAACAAGAGTTTTGATGATAATCCTGTTTTATAACTGAGGGTATGATGTCATTACTGGAGATGCCAGTGTCAATCATATTGGTAGAATGAAGCACTAGGGTCTAAGCTCCCTTGGGTGTTTAAGGTAATTCTGTGTTGTGTCATTGCTTCAACCTACGAACGTTTATTGTTAATTCGTTTCATCTTTGTTCCCTTTTGAACTACAGATTCCATGGCCAATATATGTGCTTGATTAATCAGAATTTTGCTTCTCCTTCTATCTTTTCTTGCATCTGCATTTCAAGCATTCTGCAACTATAATGACAGTCCCGGTAAGTTCTTTCCCATTGATTTTTCCAAACTTCTGCATTGCAGATTGATATAGTGAATGACGCCAAAATCAGAAGGGCTTCAAGGAGAGTGTCCTTTACATTGCGCAAGGTATGTGGATTTGGATTTGGCTTTGGTTCTGACTTCAAAAATCTCGATTTTTGGAACTGCAAACTAGTTGCTTGGATAGTAATAATAGCTCTCAAACATTACCTTCTTGATGGGGACGTTCAGTTTTACCTTACCAGAATGTAGTTGAACGTTCTGTACAACGTGTACAAGAGTGAATAATGGTAATATAACAACGATAACTATGCCTCAATCCCAAACAAGTTGGGGCCGGGAACAATATGGTAATACATATAAATCGTGGGAAAAAACGAGCACGTATAAGTTTCAAGAAAAGTACCATATCTTGAAAATACTTGGACTATTAGTGACGGCTTCGTTTGTTATCTTCATATATATTTGTTAGTTTTAAGCTATGTCCCCTTGTTATGAAGATCTTTCCCTTCTTGATGCAGGTAAGAAAAGGACAATGCGAATGCGAGTTCCCCGAATACTGTGATTCTCAGAAGTAAATGACAATTATACACTGATTATGTTTTGCCAGAAACCAGAAGATGTGATCATTGTTTATTTCATTCCGCGCGGTTATGTTCTGTCTGAACCGTTTTCTGGTGAATTTAAACAACCAGGTCGAGGTCGAGAATTTTGATATAAAGCTCAGAGGTTCATTGTGTTTTTAGCTTGAACTCTATATTTAAGTTGCATTGAATAAGTGTCAATTTTTCTTGTGTCCTTTTCTGTTTTCTGGTCTATTGCAGCAGAATTCCAGGACATATCTTTTTTCTCGTTCGATTTCACATAGTTTAAGGGCATTTTGGACTATTTTCTGTTTAGTAGAAGAAACAAATATAGGTTTAGACTTTAATTACCTTCTAGCTAGTTTTTCATAGTATTACACCTTGTTTGGATTTTTGTTACTCGTTGTATTGAATTGTATTGTTAGTTCAAATACAATATTTGTTTTGATTATTACTTAAATTCTATTGCATTGTATCGTTGAAATCTATCATTAGGTGATGACGAAAAGATCCATTTTATGTAACCATCAATTTGGTGTGATCGTGTGGTTAGCTAGTGTTTTCTTCTCATTTTGTCCTTTTTATTATTTATAATTATATTTTTCTTTTACCCTACTTTTTCATAGTAGCTCTATTTTATATTTTTTTTTTTCTTTTTTGTAGGTTTATCATTCAAATTATGATATATGATATTATGTAACAACAAAGAACGATACAATCTATTGATACAATACAACACAGTACAATACGATACATTATGAAATAATACGTAACAACTGTCGAAACAAAGTGTAATAGGATTGATAATTTAATGTAAATTATGACAAAAACTCAACATGGGACTTTAATTTGGAGCTTTATTTTCATTTGCGTAGTGATTACTCCATTCTAAATTAATTGCATGAATTATTAATTACATAAAGTTCAATGGTAATCCATGTAGTTTTAACGTGCTCCACCAAA
Organism: Solanum chiquidenum; assembly: GCA_029582725.1. NCBI lineage: Eukaryota > Viridiplantae > Streptophyta > Magnoliopsida > Solanales > Solanaceae > Solanum > Solanum chiquidenum. Next base: position 30,869 of record JAJOOS010023894.1, read on the forward strand.
TTAGTCCAATTAATTGACTAAATTGATATAATATTTAGGGCTAACCCATCGGTGGCCCCCTAAACTTGGCACTAACTTTCACTTCGACACCTCAACTAGGCTTTGTTCATTTTAGACACCTCATGTCATATTTTGGTGTGTCATTTTGACACTTTTTTTATAATCAACCAAATATGTAAGGTGTGTGTAACACACTCGCCGATGACGTGTCAAAATGATGAATTAAACAAAGACATGTGGCATATATATTGAAAATAATTTTTAAATAATGAATTTTGAGTTTTTTTTTAAAAAGCCAATGACTCAATGACACGTGGCAATTTTTATCCAAATATTTTTTTAAAAAAAATGTCTTCTCCACAGTCC
>JAJOOS010023895.1:0-18240 GCA_029582725.1 Solanum chiquidenum
CAATCGACGGTCCGTCGATTGGGTCCGTCGATCGAGTCTGCCCGACAGGGCTTCACTAAAACGAGCATAACTTTTTACTCGGAGGTCGGAATTAAGCAAACTCGGCGGCGTTGGAAAGATAATTCGACTATCTATCATATAATAGTACATGAAACACACAATTCATTTTGTACTAAAAGTTATGACCATCTGAAGTTGACCCATTAACAATTTTCAGCTAACTGGTTGTTGACTCTCATCTACGATCAGACCTACGGATCGTGGATTGAATGACGGTCCGTGCTGGTTGACCGTAGTTTGTGTCAGAGGCTGGGCAAAGGAGGTCTCGATCCACGGACACAGACCACTGTCTGTGGTCTGATCTACGGACCGTAGGTCTGTCCGTGAGTCGGGACTTAGCCGATTTTCTGACTGAGTTCTGGGGAAGTTTTTTGTCATGAACCACGGACCTGCAGGACAGACCGTGAGTCCATCTACGGTCCGTGGATGGTGTCCGTGAGTGCCACCTATAACACCAGAAATCTGAAATCTCTATTTTCGGATACGGGGTGTTACAATTTTAATAACTCATAAAGTCTTTATATTCAATTACTCAACTTTTTACCCCCCCCCCACACACACACACACTATAATATATCTTCTTTATTAGATATAATATGCATATATTCATAACTCCCATAATTTTCAACTTTTCATATTCATAACCCTCTCCCACCATAATATATCTTCTTTATTAGATATAATATGCATATAGTTATAACTTTCATAATTTTCAACTTTTCATGTTCATAACCCTTAAATATTAAATATGAAAGTTAAGATACCTTATGATATTCCTCTGTTATTTCTATATAAATTCATATTTTTTGTTTCATGATATTTTGACCAAAGTTATTCTTCATTTTTACTATAGTATTATATTCATGCTTTTGTTTGGCTTGAAAACAAAGAAGAAAAAAACTCTTGAATATTGATAGACTTGAAGTAGATATTGACAACAACTTAGATAATTATGTATTGATTTCTTTTTCATTCGACTTTTTAATGATATGTATTGTACTATTCCTTTTTACTTTCTTTTTTTTCTAATTTTTTTATATATATCTGTATAATGCCTCTTAAATTTATTTTTTATACGATGAAAGCTTTTGAATAGTGATAGATTTGTGAGGTGGATATTAACAAGAGTGATGTCTCTGTTCTTTTGTTTGATTTGAAAAAGAAGGAGAAACCTCTTGAATATTGATAGGCTTGTGAAGTGCATATAACAAGATCTTAGACAATATGTATTGATTTTGTTTTTCCTTCTACTTTTTATTTTAATGATTAAAGTCGCAATGATATATGTATTGTATTATTTCTTTCATTCTTTCTTTCTTGTGTATCTTTATGATGACTCTTAAGTTTAATTCTCGTACGAACTTCTTATTGTTGTAAGTCTATAATTTCTTTTAGTTATAATTAGTTGTAATGACCCAAAATGTCATTTTTGTAAATTTTTATAAATTATTATTTTACCCTCTCGATAGTTGCCCCGAGTTACTTCGATCAGTCACTGAAGTTGATTTGAAAATTTTAAATTATTCATTTAGCATTAGTTAATTATTTACTGGGTAAATTTTATATAATTAATTTAATTAGTGATTAATGGGCCAAGCCCATAATTTTATTACTACCCTATTTCACTTAACTTAGGTATTGAAATAAATTAAATAGAATTTATCATTAATGAGCTATGCTCAAAAGGACGAATGCAGCGCAACACGAGAGACAACATCTTATTTTCCAGGTATATGCATATCATCGCCATTACTTCTTTAATGTGTAAGAGGAAATTGTTTTGCGTCCACATTAATATATTAAAATAATATTTGCTTAGCCGATTGAGGCTTAGCCGATTGAGGCTTAGCCGATTGAGGAAGGTTAATTGAATTGGTGTTGTGTGAGAAACTTTAGGTCAAATATAGTGGGCAATTAAGTGTTTTACCAATAATTATGTAATGATGACAAAAATTAAATAAGGAATGAGAGAAGTTCGTAATTGAATGTGATCATTGGGAAAAAAATATTTGTTTTTAAGAAGTTCGTTAATCTTCTGCATAATTCATGGAAGACGTGACTAGTACTGGTGTTCATTGTTAAAGGTTACTGGTTCTTTATTAATTTTTGGTTTAAGAATTATTTTTGAGGTATCATATTAAGATCCATATTTGATATATTGAGATACGTAAATATTGGGTATATTATATTATATGAAAACTATTAGTGTTGTAGTGTTTGGAGAAATTATGACTTAACCCTAGACTTGAAATTCAAGAAATATGAGATTTGACTTTATTGGTTGGAATCAAGATTTTGAAATTTTATAATAAATTCGGGTGAGTTTTGGGTCTAAGCTAGACATATAGTAATATGCGTGTTGTGAGTTTCGAAATCTTATCTGGTCATTTATTTGAATAGATTGCATTGATTTGGAAGCTCAACAAAAAGGGAAAACTCAAGTTCCAGAGTGATTTGTTGATTAATTGAGGCAAGTGGATTTCTAAAGTGTATGGAATTCGTGTATTTCGTTGTAATATGTGTTTGGGAGTAATGAGAATTGGTGATGGGTTGACTTGTCCATGTTGAATAATTCTAATGATGAAAAAAGGGTAATAAAAAGGTAATGTGATAAATTGTTGGTGTATGATGTTTGAGAATGATTTGAAGGCTTATTGCTTAATTGTTGATGTTGTATCCCGGTTGCATTGTTGTGAATTATGCCTTGTTATGAAAATGGTCATCTCATCATTATTTGTGTGAACATGTCATTTGCATTGGTTCTGAGATATGATTGTGATAAGTGTTATGTGATATGAGGATGTACCATTTCGAGGGACGTATTGCGCGCCGCGATGGATACTGTATTTCGAGGGACGTATCGCACGCCGCGATGGATACTACATATTGAGGGACGTATATCTTGCCGCGATGGATGCATGGACAAATATGTCCCCTCATAGGTCCCGGACTGAGAGACAATGGGTGTGTATCGTTAGGTCAGACATGCATCACTATACTTGAAATTGCATTTCATCGCTTTGCACATTTTTATCATTGATGAACTTGATGTTGCTGATATTGTGAGTGCCTTTTTGTGGAAGTTGTGACTTATGAATAATGAGCTTGTTATTGAGGATATGTAATTGTAAGAGTGTTGTTGTTGAGTTGTGTGCTTTGTAAATTGTGAACTGTTAGGTTGAGATGATTTTATGCAAGTGGTAGTTGTGGAACTTCTGATTGATGAATAATGAGATTGTTGTTGAGGTATGTAATTGTTAGAGTGTTGTTGCTGAGCTGTGTGCTTTGTAAATTGTGAACTGTTAGGTTGGGCTGATATTTATGCAGGTTGAAGTTGTGGAGGTTCGGTTGGAGTGGTAGGAGTACCTGTATTCTATTCCCTTAGCTTGTGTTTAGAGGTTTACTTGATGAGTACCGTGTGGTTTGGTACTCACCCCTTGCTTCTACAATTTTTGTAGGTAACGAGCCTGGATTTTGTGATACTTTCCATTCTCTTATTTTCGGAGGCTTCTTGGAGATTTGTGAGGTAGTTGTTTGTCATCTCAGCGAACTTTCTTAATCGTATTTATGATCTTGTTCTATTCTAGAAACAAGGTCATTTGAGACTTGTGTTTTTCTTTTGAATCAATTGTAACACATTAGAGGCTTGTACACGTGACAACCCAATTTTGGGGGTATTTTTGAGTTGCTTATAAAAATTTCTGAATTGTATTGTTATGGTTGAGTTTTAGGCTGACTTGTCTTGGTGGAATAAGACGAGTGCCATCACGTCCAATTTTGGATCGTGACATTAGTATTATAAGTTAGTGCTAGAATTCAAAATAAGAAGATGATGTATGTATATTTAGTCAAATATATATTGTATTTGGATAAAAAAAAACTTAAGTATAGAATAAATATGAGAAGAGGGCATTTTGGGTCATCATTGTTTGAGTTCATTTTATCTTACATGCTCATAATGTTTTGAAATTATGATAACAATTGATTGACTGACTTTTTAAGAAGAAGAACGCTAATTATATTTTTTTTCATGTTATAAAAATTATTATTCTACGTTAAAGTTAATTGGTACGTAGAAGTTCCACGATTAAAACATTACTCATTATTTAATTGTAACTATTACTTATTTACAGTAAAAGTATATTAATTATAATTATCAAATCCAATACATATCACCTATTCTTTAAAACTATATTTATTTATTTCTTCTTCTGTTGTTTTTTTTTTACTTTCAAAAAAGTATTTATGTTATTTATTTTAAATCATTATAAGTTACAAGAATGTTCTTTCATTTCTAAAGGAGTTATTACATGTAAAAAAAAATCATATTTAATATATAATACCTCTTCTATTTTGTCACGCCCCGAACAACCCCTAAGACGCGGACACAGGACCTAGGATCACAAGTGACCCCAAGTTAATCCTGTTGGCATGACATAAGCATACTATGATAACAAAACTGATGTGGAAACTTAACTATTATGAAAATGAAAGTGATGGGGAATACCCATATACTAAAACTGAATATATCAAATCTGAGAGTTTAATACAAGAGAAATATCAAATTCAAATACTAAACTGAATCTAATTATGTCTGAAATAAGCCTCTAAACTGACTACAAATGTAGGGACATACCCCAACTAGATTTAGTGAAACTGAAACTAAAGACTAAAAGCGATAAAGATAAACATGCAACTAGTCCTCGAAGAATGATGACTCACACTGATGCTGCTGAACTGAAGCCCGGGAATCGATCTATGCGTGATCTGACTACTGGTGACCTGAACCTACATCACGAGAAGATGTAGCGCAATGTATGCGTCAGTACTTGAAAGGTACTGAGAATGTAGGATAGAGTAAAGCTGAAATAAATATATAATTGAACAAGCAATAAAGCAAGAGCATAATCTAAACATGATATAGATACTAAATATTGAGCTAACTAAATGCAATGACCAATTTATAACATGCTGAAACTGAATATTGACTATACTGAAATATGGTCAATGCAATGGAGTTTGACCGAACTATAGGAGCTACTAATAACCGATAATAAAACCACATGAGCTAAGTGTGGAGTCCAATGTATACGCCCCATCGAGAGGACCCAATATACTCGGCCAAAGGTATAGATGCATGTTGGGGTGATCACTAAAATGATGCTCACTGAGGGGACTTACAACCTATGTGGCTCGTAGTTCTAGGACTATATGGGTAGCCTGAACCCTAGTCCAAGTCGGTATTATGCTACTCCCAATAGATTAAGTGATTAACACATTATAACTGAATTTCTGTATTATATCGGATAGCTCAAACTGACATGCAAACTGAGAATGTGCAATAATATACTGATAATGACACATTCAAAAACTGAGGCATGTAAATCTGAAATATCTGACCTAGTAGGTGTAATTCAAGAACTAAAGAAATACATTGCTAGGGTTCTGAAATTCATGAGAGAAACAAAGTAACAACATGATAATCTAATTTGGAACATGTAATTAACTAATTCATGATAATTTGCTGAGGTTCTAGAAATCCTAGGTCTAGTTATATAAGGGAATCAAGAATATGACTGAAATCTAGGGACCTAATGGGTGAAAGGAACCCACTAGTGAAATCCCACATACCTAGTGACGAATTCCACAGAGAAATCATTCGATTTCGGGGATGGAACTGATGGAAATCTTGTTGCGTTCTTGAGCTAGGGTTCTCGCCTCTTTCTCCTTTTTCGCTTATAATTTTCTAAGTTTTGATTAAAGATTTGACTTAGGTAAGTTCTAGCTATGTTTCTAGGCTAAAACTGACCAAAACCACGTAGTTTAGGGACAAAACGACGTAGTTTAGGTGTCCAACGAATAGAGGAAAAGACCAAAATAACCCTACTTAAAAACCTGACAGGCCGACCACGGCCACTTTCACGGACCGTGTGAGGGACCACGGACCATGAAGGTCCCCGTGGTCCTCACTTGGTCCGGTGACTACTGAGTTTCTGGGGACCTTGTCCATGAACCCTACCACGGCCCATATGGAGGCCCATGGACCATGAAGGTCCCCGTGGTCCTCACTCGGGCTGAGGTCTAGAGGCTCATGTCTAGGGGTCTACTTGTTAAGCCCTCCACAGAGGCCCCCATGACCCGTGTTCAGGACCACGGACAGTGAAGGTCCCGGTGGTCCTTACTTGGGAGAGAGGTGTCTGAGGGCTAGGTTGGGGAGCTATTGCCTAACTCCTCACGGACGCCACCATGGTCTGTTGTCAAGACCACGGCCCGTTAAGGTGCCCGTGGTCTAAAGTCTGAGCCTGGTGAAGTCCAAGTTTTGACCACGGGCAGGTCAACAGACCGTGGACCCTATCACGGTCCATGAACCCTATCGTGGTTCACTGGTGCAGGTAACTTTCTGGAAAAAAAATTTGGGTCTGATTTTTGAGGTGTTACATATTTAAATAATATTTAGTAAATTATTTGTATTTTCCATGACCGCGCGAAGCGCGGATGAATTCACTAGTTCCTCATAAAAAGAACTAAAAAACATCTTATGAATTGTGGAAAGGTTATAAACTTAATTTGAAATATTTAAAAGTGTTGGGGTGTCTTGCTAAAGTTCTCTTGCCTGAACCTAAGAAAAGGAAAATATGTTCTAAAATAAATGATTGCATGCTTATTGGATATGTTGAACATAGTGTTACATAAAGATTTCTTGTTTTAAAGAGTGATGTGCTTCATTGCAATACTGAAAAGTAGCACTAGGTAGAGTCATTTTCATAGGTGTGTAGTGTGCACCACATCTAATGAGAAGGAGGCTACAAAGTGTTTTAGAAAAATCCTCATTTTCTTGTTACTCTTATCGTGTGTAAGGTATGATCTAATTCTGTTCTAACTCGATGTTCTACATTTCAGATCATGCCTCCTCGTAGAGCTAATACTAGGAATGCAAAAGTAGCTCCTCCAGTCCCTGATCAAGAAGTGTCGAATGCAGAGTTCAGAAACGTCATTCAGATGTTCACTCAGAGTGTGGCCAACCAAAACAATCAGCGGATTCCAGTTCAGACAAATGCCAATGAGGGGTCAGCTACAGCTAGAGTGCGGGATTTTATTAGGATGAATCCATAAGAGTTCTTAGGATTGCAGGTTGGAGAAGATCCTCAAAATTTCATTGATGAAGTCAAGAAGATATTTGAAGTGATGCAAGTAACTGAAATGATCGGGTTTAAGTTAGCATCGTACCAACTGAAAGATGTAGCTCATATCTGGTATACTTAGTGGAAGGAAAATAGATGTACAGATGCAGCTCCTATCACTTGGGATTACTTTAGTGAGACCTTTCTAGATAGGATTTTCCCAAGAGAGTTAAGAGAAGAAAAGGCCTAAGAATTTATGAACTTGAGACAAGGCAACATAACGGTCTAAGAGTATGGGCTCAAGTTCACCCAACTCTCCAGGTATCCTCCTCACATAGTTGTTGACTCCAGGGCTCAAATGAATAATTTTCTTTATAGAGTCTCAGACCTGGTGAAGACAGAGTGCAGGACTGCTATGTTGTTGGAAGATATGAACATCTCTAGGCTCATGACTCGTGCTCAGTAGGTTGAGGGTGATAAGCTTATGGAACAGGCTAAGGAGATTAAGAAAGTGAGGATAGGAAACTATGAGTATTCTCAACAGAAATCGGTGGTGGAATTTGCTCGCAGTTTCAACAAAAGTCTTCGACTCCAGCACCTTCATCAGCTAGTGTTCCATCCTCCAAGTTGAGACAAGATTAGAAAGGTAAGGCATCAGGCTCTAAGTCTCAAGAAAGTGTTTCAGGTACCAAAACATACCCGACTTGCCCTAAGTATGGTAAGAACCATCCAGGAGAGTGCTTTGCAGGTAAGGAATTATGCTTTAGGTATGGTCAGTCTGGTCATAGATTGAAAGATTGTCCTTCTAGACAGGGTCAAGGAGGTAATAATGGTAGAGCTCAGTCTACAACTTCAGCAGCACCAGCAGGTCGCTCAACTCAGCAGGGTAACTCATCTGGTACAGGTGGCGGATAGCGCCAGAACAGGTTATATGATCTTCAGGCTCACTAAGATAAGGAAGATTCTCCTGATGTAGTCACTGGTACGTTGCGAGTCTTTGATCATGATGTTTATGCATTGTTAGATCCAGGGGCTACTTTGTCTTTTGTAACTCCTTACATAGCAACCCAATTCAGTGTTAGCCCAGAAACTCTTTCAGAACACTTCTTAGTCTCTACTCCAGTCAGTGACCCAGTTATAGCTAGATGGGTATATAAAAATTGCCCTGTCACAGTCTCTCAGAAAGTCACCTCAGCAGATCTTGTAGAGTTAGAAATGGTAGACTTCGATGTCATTCTAGGCATGGATTGATTACATTCTTGTTATTCCTCGGTCAATTGTAAGACTAGGATTGTTCGTTTTCAGTTTTCAGACGAACCAATCTTAGAATGGAAGGGTAGTAGCTTAGCGCCTATGGGTCGATTCATTTCTTACCTTAAGCCCAAAAAGATGATCTCTAAGGGTTATCTCTATCATCTAGTTCGGGTTAAGGATTCTAGTTCTGAAACCCCAACTCTTTAATCAGTTCCTGTAGTCAATGAGTTTCCAGAAGTGTTCTCAGAAGATCTTCTCAAATTTCCTCCCAAAAGGGAAATCAACTTTGGAATTGATCTCCTTCCAGATACCAAGCCTATCTCTATTCCTCCTTACAAAATGGCTTCAGCAGAGCTCAAGGAATTGAAAGAGCAGTCGAAAAACCTTCTAGATAAGGGCTTCATCAAAACTAGTATTTCGCCATGGGGTGCACCAGTGTTGTTCGTAAAGAAGAAAAATGGTTCTCTTCGAATGTGCATTGACTATAGACAGTTGAACAAGGTCACAATCGAGAATAAGTACCTCATCCCCAGGATTGATGACTTGTTTGACCAACTTCAGGGTGCTAGTCACTTCTCAAATAGACCTCAGATCCGATTATCATTTGCTTAGAGTCAAAGATAGTGACATTCCGAAGACAGCCTTCAGAACTTAGTATGGTCATTATGAATTTGTAGTTATATCATTTGGACTAACCAATGTTCCTACAACTTTCATGGATTTGATGAGCAGAGTGTTCAAGCAGTACTTGGACTTGTTCGTTATCGTCTTTATTGATGATATCCTCATCTACTCGAGAAGTGAGGAAGAACATGTGAGTCATTTGAGGGTTGTCCTGCAAACTCTCAAAGATCACCAATTATTTGCTAAGTTTAGTAAGTGAAAATTGTGGTTGCAGTCAGTTGCTTTTCTCGGGCATATAGTGTTTAGTGAAGAGATCCGAGTGGATTCTCAGAAAATAGAAGCAGTGCAACAATGGCCTAAACCTACCTCTCCTATAAATATCAGAAGTTTCTTGGGTCTAGCGGGTTATTACAGAAGGTTCGTGGAAGGATTCTCATCCATAGCCTCTCCATTGACTAAATTGACTCAGAAGAAGGTCAAGTATCAGTGGTCAGATGATTGTGAGAAAAGTTTCGCAGAATTGAAAACTAAGTTGACTATAGCTCCTGCTTTAACATTTCAGTACAGTCAGTATTACAACATGTTATGAACTTGGTCTTTGCATTCACATAGTTCAGTATTCAGCATCTATATCATGTTCAGATTATACCATTACTTATTTACTCTGTTCAGCTATATGTTTATTTCAGCTTTACTCTATCCTGCATGCTCAGTACCTTTCATGACGCATATATTGCGCTGCATCTTCTCGTGATGTAGGTTCAGGCCCTCAACAGTCAGATCACGCTTAGATCAGTCCCCGATCTCCAGTTCAGCAGCATCAGTGGTGAGTCCTCATTCTCCGAGGACTAGTGATATATTTATCTATATCGCTTTTAGTCTTTAGTTTCAGTTTTGCTAGATCTAGTTGGGGCATGTCCCAACATTTCTAGTCAATTTAGAGGCTTATTTCAGACATAGTTAGATTCAGCTTAGCATTTGATTTTGATGTTTCTTTGTATTATACTCTCATATTATATATACATTCAATTATAGGATGGGTATTCCCCATCATTTTCATTTTCATGATTAAGTTTCGCATCAATTTTATTATCTTTAGTATGCTCATGTCATGTCAGCAGGGTTAGCTTGGGGTCACTTGTGATCCTAGGTCCCGTGTCCGCATCTCGGGGGTAGCTTGGGGCGTGACACAACTGGATCAATGAGGCGCTAGATGATGATCCTGGTTACCTGTATCTACATCATAAAATGATGTAGGCCAAAAGGCATCAGTACATTGAATGTACGAGCATGCGAGGGGAAAACTAAACAAGACATAAACTTCAAATGAATCTGAAAAGAACACTTACCTTAGTTTTACTCAACTCATGGATACTCAACTCAAATGCAGAATAAAACAACAGTAAAAGTGCAGTTTATATAAAGCATTTAAACAATAAATAACAACTCAATTTACTCATATAATAAAGTAATATAATTTTGTGGGAGTTTCTCTAATCGAAAACCATCACTATGAGCTAATGTGATGATACAACGTCTGGCCCAAGCTGCCATAACTGTCCTATAACTTGTCGGGATATAGAACGTCCCAACTAAGTGGATCCACTAGTCTGTGTTAAAAAGCACTAAGAAATCATCTAAAAAGCATGACCCTTTCTACCCACGTTGGCTACATGGTTTATGGAGACATTGAGTTGTTATGAACTCGTCCCCACATCGCTGCTCAATACTATTCCCAAAATACTCAGCCCATATATTTAAAATAAAAACTCTCTCTGTGGTTTGAGATAATTACTCAAAAAAAAAACTAGCTCAAAGGCTCTCTTGGAAATTGAATTTTCCTCTTTTGTTTAAATGTGAAAACATTTACTCTTTGGGAATACTTAGTTCCCATATACTCTTATTGAAGAAATAAACTTCATTTGTTACTCTTGCTTAACTCAAAACTCAAGTCTTAAACAAGTTTCAAGTTTAAAGCATTTGCAAAAGACTTTTGAAAGGACTCTAAGAACTCTCTAAACTTGACGCTTAACTTTTCTTGAATTTGAATTTATGGATTCAAGGATTGTGATTTGTGATAGGAAAGATATTCTGATGATTAGGAGTGTTTCTAGATGGTTAATCATGAGAAACAGGCAAGAAAACACTGTCTAGGAGCAAGTCCACAACGCGAAGATGCATTTAAATATTTGATCGTGAAATTAATTTTGAAACAGAGGAGTCTATGTCCTCCCGCGACACGAAGGTGATTTTTGTGCACTGAGGGAGCAATTCTGCGACGCGGACTTGCGTGCCCAAATCTACTCGAATTTTTCCTTCTTCGTTTTCTCACCCCAATTCGCCTAAATTTAATTTTGTTTCTCAATTCCTCTTTAGATTCAGATATTCAGTATATGTACACAAGATTCTAACTCAAAACAACTCTTAAAGTCGATAAAACTATCTCAAGAAACTCATCAATCCCATCCAAGTTCAAGAATGAAAGCAATTCAAGAACACAACTCAAGAACATCAAATCCTCATTCTTTTAGGACGAAAATTACACTGAAATGACATGGTTGGCGCGTGGGTGAACGAACCCAACGCTATGTGAACTCACATACCTCATAGGGATCAACCCTTGGCGAAATCCTCAAGCTAAACTTCAAGAACGACGAACTTTGGCTCTTTCTCCTGTTGCGTTCTTTCTCTAAAAATTCTAGCGTGAAATCTTTGAGTGCGTAAACTGACCCAATTCAGTTTAGACCCCCCTAAGTAATTACCAAAAATGAAATAATTTAATTGGGTACTGAAAAGACCATAATACCCTTCTAAAATCCGGTTTAGACTTTCCTTATCTAGACAGTCTAACTTGGGCATATCTCCTTTATACGAACTCGAAATTGAGAAAACTCGGTCGTGTTGGAAAGATAAATCAAAGATCTTCCGTACGGCATCTTGTAGCCCACCTAAATCATCCTGAGCTAGGAATTATGGTCGTTTAAAGTTGATCCAAAACTCATACTTAGCTTAACTTTGTCAAACTTTCCAAATTTGATTAGTTCCAAAAACGGTTTCTTTCTAATTCTAGTTCTTTCAATTAGTGAGGTGTTACAATTGGCATAAGTAGTCTAACTGCTTAATTATTAGTTCCTCAAAATGATTAAATCAATTGTTTGTTTTAGATGAATGTTTGAATTTTTCTCAACCATGAATAAGTAATTATCCATTTCCGCAGTATTATCAAAGCACATAAATAGCTCTAAGGTCCGTTAAGGCTTTAAGCGCAAACCACAAATAAAACGATTAAATTAAGATAAAAAGGCGGGAGCTAAAACCTTTTTCCCCAACACCCCTTTTTTAGCTCTTTCTAACTGACGTGTTCCTATTCCCCACTCATAGTATCATTTCAAATTAAGATAAATATCTTTGGCAATTCTAGTTTCCTTTTTGTCTTGCATAATTCAATTGAAGTTATCAACAATCATTAATAAGAATGTTAGGTTCAAATCATTTAATATCTAAATCTAAATTTATTTCCTAATGTCAATAAACAAACTCATCACCGCCTTCTCCCCCTTATATATACTCAAACTCATCCTTTTAAGCCTTTTGTCTCTTTGTCAAATATCTTTAGAAATTAAAAAGTGCTTAAAAGCCAAAAACACCTAAAAATAGGTCAATTCAAACACTTTCTAAGTGTGTTTTTAAGACTCAACTCTATGTTAATAAAGTTAGTATATGTGTGCATTACATGTGCATCTCGTGCATTATATGTGTATTTTATGCATTACACGTGCATCTCGTGCATTATATGTGTATCTTGTGCATTACACATGCATCTCATGCATGAAACGTGTATTGTATTTAATAAATGATAATTTTGAGTTTAATTTGATACTTACTATGTTCTCTTTTTTTTAATATTATTGCAAATTACATACTTTGTTGTGATTTGACAATTATGATTTTGGTGAGGTCCCAATTGGACCGGTCTAAATTGGGACCTCATCAAAGGCATAAATGTCAACCATAACAAAGTATGTCATTTGCAGCAAAAAAATATTTTTGGTTATATAAAAAGTACTAATTATAACTGATCGAAATTATATATAAAAAAAAAACTATATCCTTTTCTACTTCTACTGCTACTAGTACTAATTAATTTGCACAAGATCGGATTTAATAAAAAATTAGAGATTCTCCGTAATATTAATTATAACAAGAACATTGATTACTTCATGAAACAAATATCCGCAATAGGTGATTCCATATAGACTTCTTTTCCGTATTGTTCCTTACAAATCCCACCTCCTTTTAAATTTATCTATGGAAGATGGCGCGTAAAGATATCGAGGATATGTTAGATCTATGTGAAGGATTAAGAGTAGAGGTGATCTGATATTGTTGAGATTGTTCAAATTGAGACACTTGAAATGGAGCTATGATTTTTTAGAACCTTTATCAAGCACCTTGAAAATATAGACATTGAAATTTCAAAAAAATATCCCAAACATGAAATAGGCACACCGAAAAAGAAATTCTCTGACTATCATTGATAACGACATAAAGGTAAAATTTGAGCTTTGTCCTAACTTTCCCCGGGGCCTCCATAAACAGCCAAATGACCATAGTGATAATGATTAGGTACATGAATAACATCGTATAGGTCAGGACTACTATTGTACACTGTCACAGCACCTGGATCTGTTACTTGACCAGCATCATTTATTATCTTCATTCGTGAGCAATGTGCGTCATACTTAAGGTCCCTTTCTATAAAATAGCTCGAACCCATTGGAGGCTCAAGTACACCTGGAGGACTATATACCACTCCTCCCCATTCAACCATTGATGCAAAATCATTCAATTCACTAAAAATACGATTAGGCCAATAACCAACTACTGTTTGATTTGTTGAGACCACAAGCCACCAGTCTTTACTTTCAAGGTCCTGTTTGTCAAAAACATTAACATCAATATGTTAGAAGGAAGCTCGACTCAGAAGGAAATAAGAAAAGTTCTAATAAATTAAACTTACCCGTGCTATGTACATATAATCTTGCCACCCAGTTTCACTTCCACGTTCTGACACATGCTTATATACATAATCTAAAGGAATTTCGTTGTTTATAATCACAAAGCCGGGACATTGTGTATTGAAACAATGAATTTTGCCTGCCTATATATATAAAAAAAAAACATATATTTTGGATTAATACCAATTTATATTACATTAGTAAAAAAATATAATCGACTTACTTGAAAATATGTGTAGAGCCTAGTTTTATTATCTCCATAAAGTGTGGGATCCACCTGTAATAAAAATGTTAAACACTATATATAATAAAAGAGATTTGCAAGAAAAAAAAGTTATGATTATACTTACTCTCCATCCAACTTGTATATTTTCTGATCCTTTTTTAATTTTTAATCGACATGCACTGTGTTGTTGACCTTCTACACGAGGATTATAAATAGCGGTTTGCATTCCTGCTCCCCAAAATTTGGTGCTTGGATTATTTTCAGTTCCAACAATTGCAAGCTAAAAATATAAAAAGAATGAAATCAAATAAAGTTAATATCTATTTCAATATTTATTTATTTATTTATTACGAAATGGAATTGATTTTAGAAAGTTACCTTGTACCCTTTGGAAGGAAAACTTACTTTATTGCTAAAGTTATTTCCCTGGTGAAAATTATAACACAAGATTAGTGATAAAATAGAGAATGTAATTTTGTTATTATAGTTAGGAATATTCTTATACCACTTACATATGATAATGAAGTGCTGAAAGACACATCATCTTGAGGTGGCATACGTTTTTGTCTGATAAGATCATCTTTAGTAGTTCTTCGAATAGGAACTGTTCCATCAGGACAACTTATTTTGTTGAAAATCCTTTCAGAATTAGGTTGATTATTTATCATGTTATCGTGATTTTCTCTACTCAAAGATAATGTCGGTTTCATCTGTTAATAAAAATATAAAAATAATTAATATAATTTGGCTTCAAGTGAATGATGTGAAGAGTAGAGACTGGAGACAAGCCTTGGGGTGATATGTGTGACTTTGCAACAATGGATGATCAAATGCAAGTTGCTTGTAGAAATCCACACAATCATATATATCACCATAATCTGTCTGTTTACACAATATATATAGACTTTGTTTAAAAAAAATATCATTCTAATATAGTAGAGTTTCTTTTCTTTACATACAAGAAACCAACAAAAAGCTATAGCTTTATTGTTTTGACTGCGGGTTTATTTAAAAACTTCAATTGCTTCTCAAGTTCTATGTCCTCAAGGTGGGACAATTTGGTTCTTCCTTGAACCTCATTGTGGCTCAAAAGAACAAGTATTGCAAGAAAAATATAACATATTGATCGTTGTTGCATCATCATTATCTGAATTTTTATTATTTAAATAAGATAAAATTAAAATAAGAGAGGATAAAACAGTCGAAAATCAGGAGATATGTATGTATTTCAGATTGATTCTTATCAAAGTTTTTTCTTTAAAAAGACATTATTTTTTTCATTTGATATGATATAAATAATAGAGAGAGAGAGAGAGAGAGTCATAAAAAAAAATTATTTTATTATATACTAAAAGCTATAGAAAAATAGATAAAACAATTAAAACTTATCCCTAATTATTATATAACTCTCTCCCTTTTGTCTCCAAAATGCAATAAAATCATTCAAGTTATATAATGAAAGTAAAAAAAAAAAATTGTAACACAAATCAACTCAAAATGAATATTAAAAGAATACCTGATTTTGCCAAGGAATAATATGATTTTTTAACTAAGACTAATTGTTATGCTCTTATTTATAAAGTGCAAGAGCTTGGCTTATATTTTTAAAAAAAAAATGCATAATATGTTACCAAACATAGTATAGTAAGTATAAATAGAGGTATATCAATTTATAATTCAATTAAATGATTTTTTTTCCCTTTTCAATCAGAGAAGATAATGTTCTTACTTGATATTATCTTAATCATAGCAAGATTAAGATAATCGGATTATCTCATCTAAACTTGATCAAAACATTAAAATTTGAGCATGTTAATTCTAAGTGTTATCTAAATAAACTCATCTAAGATATTAGAGAATTTTTATATTATGCATTCAAATTAATTGGATTACATATTTTATAGCATTCACAATTCTTTGTTATATAATAGTTTTCTGCTTTAATTTATGTGATATTTTTTCTTTTATCGAAAGTCAATTTGATTCATCTTCAAAATTAAATTGAATTAGATTAACATAATATTTTAAAACGAAATTTAGATGTTAAAGAATTATACTAAAAATACTATAAATGTAGTTCTTCTCATTAAAATGTTAGTCAAAATTTACATAATTTAGATATTGAGAAGCAAAAATAAAATATAAATTTGGAAAGAAAGAGTACCACATAATACTTACCAATTTTGCGATGGCATAATTTTAGAAATTTAATCCATACTAATACTTTTTGTACATTCAATTATATTTTCATTTATATGAACTTATATACATATTTTTAATTTTTTTTAGAAAAAAAATAAATAAAAAATCAATCAAAATGATCTGGATATAGAAAAATAGAAAAAGGAAACTACAACCAAATTATCAAATTCAAATCTCGCATGATATTTTGTATAAATTTGATAAAAACTAAATATGGAATAAACTAAACAAATCATTATTTACAAATTAAACTTCAATTTCGGCTATTTATATATATATATATATATATATAAAGGTATTTTGTCAAATGAAATGTAAAATAACTTTGAAAATAATTTTTAACTTTGTAAAACAAATATTTCATTCTTATTGAAATTTTGGAAACTTAACTAATTAATAAGCTGTGCAAATAATTATTCATTATCTTTTGTATAAATTTGGTAAAACAAAATACGGAACAAATTAATATTATATATGGAACAAATTAAATGAATCATTATTTACAAATCAAACTTCAATTTTGGCCATATCATATTGAATCTTTTTTTTTCTTTTTTTATTTTTCTTCTTTACTCCTCTCTATAGAACTGAAAACATGATTAGTATTCAAAATGTTATCGATAATAAATATGCAATACATATTAAGGTATTTTGTCAAATGAAATGTAAAATAACTTTGAAAATAATCCAAACAATATTTTGACTTTGTAAAACAAATATTTCATTTTGTTTGAAATTTTTTAAGCTTAACTAATTAATTCAAAATTGTAATAGCCGTAATACTGGAATTACACTAGATATGTTGTTATAATAAGTGGGGGGAAAAAGTAACAGAAAAAGTGCACCAAACCAATTAATCATGTGGTTGTACCCTTAAATTTGGAATGAAATGAGGAGTAATGTTCCATTTACTTCAAGTTTTAGTTTTTATAATTCAGATTTAGTAAATTTAAGTTATTAAAATTGTCTTATTCATCTTGTGATATGGATATATCAATGACAAGTCAGTAATGGGACTTTCATGTCGAAGGTCTCAAGTTCGAACCATGTTGGAGGTCTCAACTTTGAAACCCCTCTACAGTATTCCTGTGTTGATATTCGAGAAAGTAGCTCTCGATACGAGAAATATATAAAAAAGACCTGCTCTAGATCCCCAAGTCTCCATGGTCAACATCTCTTTCTATTCTTTTAATCTCAAATGTATTGAACAACACTTTACATGCAAAAAAAAAAAAAAAGGATCTTTTCGAAGAGGCAAATTTAATATAAGGTTTGTATACATGAAAATAGAAAATTTGCTTATGCTATTTGATGGAAGATAGCAAAGCAAGTCATTTTATCAATATCAAAGCTAAAAGGGTAACCTATTTGCCTATGTTACTCGTACTCTTCAAAAATATTGATGGGTCCATGTCAGATCCTCTAAAATGAATCTGACACAAGTACGACAATATTTTTGCAGAGTCTGAGTAAACATAAATCCAGACAACAATGTATCTCGCAATCGCTAGAAATCAGGCATTTAGCTAGATTTCAGATCAAGCAAAGTTTCCAAGTATTTTTCCACATAATTCAGGCCACACTGTGTTTTCACTACAGGCAATGTGGCAGGGACATCCAGATGGAAATCTGTATCCGACTCGTCGAGCTTGCCCCAAAGTTTAAGCTGTTTTCGTGCTGCTTTAATGGCTGCTCTTGTTGCACAATGAACTGAGGATGCCAAAAGCAGTGGCGG
>JAJOOS010023896.1:0-17754 GCA_029582725.1 Solanum chiquidenum
GTACTCTCCCTCCGTTTCAATTTATTTGTCAAAATATTTCATATTTGATTCCTACTTTATTTGTCATTTTTGACAAATCAAGGAAGAACAATTTTTTTCCTATTATACCCTCAATTTATTAACATTAAGTTATGATCTTTAAAAATGTAGTCAGTAATATGTTTTGAGAGTCTATCAACAGTAAACTCACTAACAATTTTTGTTTTCTTAATAGGTGTGTCAAGTCAAATTTTGTCAAGTAAATTGTAACAAAGGGAGTAGCATTTTTCATATAATTTTTAAATATCTAAAGTTAAATATTAAATTAATTTAACTCAATTTAGCTTCGAAGACTAGTCAAATTGACTCCTGTGAATTAAAATGTGACAAGTAAGACTTGAAAAAGGAAATACGCAATGAAAATTTGTGTAAAATTATTTTTTAAGATAATAATTTGGCTTATGCATGCTTAAAAGAATAAGAATTTTTTTTTCATATCAATTTATGTGTCTTAATTTTTTTTAAAGAAAATAATTATAATCATTTTTAAGACAATCAAATATAAGGTTTAGCTTAAATTGATATAAAAATAATATACCATTCGTATTAGTTTAAGTGTCTTACTTCTTTCAAAAATTAATTATAATTATTTTTTCGAAGAAACCAAAAACTAGAAGACTTAGATTCTGCTTACGAAAGATAACATGTCATTTGTATCCATTTAAGTGTCTTATTTTTGTTTTAGAAAATAATTATAAGCCAATAAAAGATATAGGAATTATTTTAGCTTGTATAACTTTGTTTCTCCTCATTTAGGTTTTGAGTTTGTTATTGGGTATAATTTCATTACACATTGGACGAAACAATGTAGGAGATCTTAGTATTTGACTTAGATTATCAACCGGATACTTCTACTATGATTCTGTCAACTGAACACTTAAATTTAATAAAATACAATCTTTTAAACCTCCTCTTGTTGTTGACCAAGTCTATATGACAACTTGATAATCGAATTGGAACAACGATATAATTTCACACATAGAAGGAGTGTAAACATAAAATATTTGACTATAACTAACTAAAACAAAAAAATATATACAGAATTTAAAGGAAAAAAAATTGTAATATAAAGTGAAAGTATTATTTAGTAGAAAATTATTTAGGGCAGTGATGTTATTGCCTAACCCATCGGAAGACCCCTAAAGTTGGCACTAACTTTCACTTAGACACCTCAACTAGACTTTGTTCATTTTAGACACCTCATGTCATGTTTCGATGTGTCATTTTGACACTTATATAGTCAGCCAAATGTATAAGGTGTGTGTAACACACTCGCCGATGACGTGTCAAAATGACAAATTAAATAAAGACATGTGGCATATATATTGATAATAATTTTTAAATAATGAATTTTGAGTAGAAAAAGAAGAAGCCAATAACTTAATGACACATAGCATTTTTTATCCAAATATTTTTTTACAAAATTAACCACTTGCTCATATGTTGTTTTCTCCACCACCCCCACTCCCGATCCTCAACCCCTCCCCCCCACTAGGCTGTCTTTTCCACAGTCCACAACCCCCCCACCCCCCACCACACTCAAATCATCCTCTCCACCACCTCCCCACCCCCCCCCCCCCCGCAAACCCCAACCTCTCTCCAATCTAGATTGTCTTTCTCCAAAATATTTCTATAGTAATTTAACTATTTGAAAAAATATATTTTACAAAAGAACAATCTCTTTGCAAAAACTAATTCGTCTTACTTGGAACTTCAAATAAAATTAAGTTCTTTAAATCTAAACAAAGAGTTCCCTATTAAAAGAATTTCCTAGAACTTTTTTTAAAAAAAATATGTATTTTTGAATTTTTTTCAAAACATCTCGAGGAGGAAGAATGCCAACAAAATAAGAAAAGTTGTTTAAGCTTGAAATCTTTTGGTGTTGTAGGATCATTAGATCTATTTCTCCATGGAAGGAGTTTAAGTTTTAGAAAATGGTGGCTAAAATGGGGAAGAAGAAGGAAAAAAATAAAATAAAAATAGATTAAATAAATTGTCCACGCGCTGGTAAGGAGTGTATCACAATCACTATGTCATGTCAGTAAAAAGTGTCAAAATGACACAATGAGACATGACATGAGGTGTCTAAAATAAACAAAGTCCAGTTGGAGTGGCTAAGTGAGAGTTAGTGTCAACTTTAGGGGGTCACCGATGGGTTAGGTCTTATATATTTTTGTTGATATTAAAAAAGTTATCAAAATGATATAGCGGGATCCAACATCAGGTGTCTAAAATGAACATCGCTTAGTTATGGTGTCTAAGTGAAACATCGTGTCAACTTTAGTAGAAAATTATTTAGGGCAGTGATGTTATCTGTAATACCCCGGAAAATTTTGAACTAAGACTCGAACCATTCTTCATAGTGAGTGAGATTTTACCAAGGAATTAAAAATTTATTTAAGTGTTAAGGTCACTAGATGTAGCACCTTGAGTTCTAAGAAGAACAAAAGAGAGTTTATTCAAGTCATTCCTAAGTTTTCTTAAGATTTGGGTCAACTTCAAACAATCATAACTCCTAGTACAAGATAAGTTAGGTGAGCTACAAGATATTTAATGAAAGATCTTTTAGTCCTCTTTTAAACGCCACCAAATTTGCTAAATTCCGAGCTTTAAGTAAAAAGTTATGACTGATTTACTAACGACGCTCAAACCTGGCAGCAGCTCCGCGATGGCTCCACGTTACGGAGCCAATACGGACCTCACTGCCTAGTGAAAAATTCTTCCGACTCCCAGCTCATTTTATTTATTTCTTTAAGGGTATTTTAGTCCTAAAAACCCTTAGAAGGTCATCTAAATTTCCCTAAACGTGTAGAAAAATCAATTTTCATAAATCAAACCCTTTCATCCACTCCAAAATTTCTACACTTAAGGAATTCAAGAAACGCTAAGGCTAGGGTTCTTCTTCCAAGATTTTCCTTCAGGTTCTTCAAGAAGATGATTCTTTCAGGTATATAAGCTTCCATAGTGTTGAGTTTATTCACCCACACGCCAATCATGTTAATTTCAGCGTTAAATTCATTCTAGAAAGTTGAAAGTATGATGTTCTTGAATTATGTTCTCGAAATTGGCTTTAGTTCTTGAGTTTAGATGAGATTGTTGAGTTCTTGGTGAAATCATATTGATTTTAGAGTGATATATGAGTAGGTTCTTGTGTCCTTATACTGGGTATCTAAATCTAAAAAGGGATTGCGAAAAAGAATCAAATTTAGGATAATTGGGGTTAAAAAATGAAGAAGGAAAAAAGTCGGGCGAATACGGCAACCCAGTCCGCATCGCGGACTTGCCTCCCCATTTCACAAAATATTACTTCACGGAGCGGAGCGGTCACGGACCGTTCTGCCTCAAAATTTATTTCGCGAACAAATATTTAAATGCATCTCCGCGTTGCATACTTGCTTCCAGACAGTGATTTCTTGATCGTTTCTCATGTTTAACTATCTAAAATTACTCCTAAACATCACAAGATCTTTCCTATCACAAATCACAACTCTTGGATTCATAATTCACATTCAAGAGAGAGTTAAGAGTAGAGTTCAAGGAAGTCTGTTTCAAGACTCGAGCAAGTAAGTATGATAGTGAGGAGAATGTATTCATGAGTCTACTTTATCATCACGAGATCCTTCATATCATGAACCATAACTCTTGAATTCATAATTCACATTCAAGAGAGAGTTAAGAGTAGAGTTCAAGAAAGTCTTTGAGTTCAATTGTGAATCCTTTGAGATCAACAATCAATTCGAGCTAAATTTTGAGGAAGTAAGTATGAGAATGAAAAGATTCGTATACATGAGTTCCATATTATTATGTAGACCCTCGAGTTGAGTCGTTCATTCCCATAATTTCCGCATGAACTTTATATGTTGACCATTTTTTAGAGGAGTAGTACTTCAAGTTCTAAGTCTTGAGTATTGAGTTCCTAATCCCTTATGAGATTATATTCCTAATCATGAAACTATTACATGTTACCCATGAAGTCCTTAAGTTGAGTTGTTCATGCTCATAATTCCGCATGAACCTTATCAGTTGAGCATTCTTGAAGTGAGTAGTATCATTGAAGTTCTTGAGTTCTGAGTATTGAGTTTTATATATGGTTATTGAAAACCTTGAATTGAGTCGTTCACGTCCATAATTCAGCATGAACCTTATTTTAAGAAGTCTTTTTACAAATTATTTTAAAACTTGTTTAAAGACTTGAGCACTGAGTTCAGAAATAGTAGAGTTGAGTTCATTTTCTTTAAACTGATATATGAGAACTAAGTATTCCCAAGATTAAATGTTTACATTTAAGATGAGAGGAAACTGAGATTTCCAAAAGAGTTTTGAGCAGTTTGAGTACTATAAAAAATGAGTTTTGAGAAGAGTTTCTAAAAATATGATTAGTATGACAATCGAGTATGCCATCAATGTTTAAAGAGTATGGTAGCTAGATATACCATCAATGTTTATATAGTATGACTTCCCGAGTCATCAATGATTGATCATATTAAAATATGATTTTGATATATTTTTTAGAAAGAGTTTTCAAGTGCAGTTACCTCTTTTAAGAGGGTAGTTTGAGCAATTATCTCAAACCAAAGAAAGAGTTATGCTTTTAAAAATATGAGTTGAGTATATTTTGGGAGTATTATTGAGCACCGATATGGGGATGAGTTTGAGTTCAGATAGCTCACGTCTCCATAAACCATGTAGACATCATGAGTAGAAAGGATCATGCTTTTAAGATGATTCTTTAGTGCTTTTTAGCATAGACTAGTGGATCCACTTAGTTAATGCATTCTATATGACGGCAAAGTATAGGACAGTTCTAGCAGCGTGGGCAAGACGCGTATCATCACTTAGGCTCATAGTGATGGTTGTTGGTTAGAGAAACTCCCACAGAGTTATATTGTATTTTATATACATATTGAGTATTATTGTATTTTTCAATACATTGAGTTGCTATCTATAATTTTACAGCTTTCCATATATATTGCATCTTTTACTATTGCTTTATCCTTGAGTATCATGAGTTGAGTTTTTCGAGTTGAGTATCTTGAGTTGAGTACCTTCGAGTTGAATTGTGCTACATTGAGTCGAGTACCTTATTGTTGAGTTGAGCCCCATTTCACTGAGTTGAGAACCTTATTACTGAGTTGAGTATCTTACCCTTGAGTACTTTTGAGTTGAGTAAGTTTGAGTAGTTTTGAGTATCCTTGAATATTCTTTGAGTTGAGTAAGTTTGAGAATAGGTAAGTATGTTTCCCTTTTTATCAAGTTTCAAGCTTATGTTATGCTTTAGAATTCCCCTTACATGCTCGTACATTTCATGTACTGAGCCATTTGGCCCGCATCCTTTCATAATGCAGATTTAGGTATTCGGGATCATCAACAGGAGCTTCGTTGATACCACATGGAGTTCGAGTTAGCTATGGTGAGCCTCCTTACTTCCGAAAGATTTCATTTACTTTTCAGTTATATCAGTTGTTAGGATGTCGTGGGACTTGTCCCGACTTCCATCTTTGTCAGTTAGAGGCTTCATAGATAGATAATAGAGTTTGAGAAGTCTTCTTCATTTATCTTATTAAATGTATTAAAGACTTGAGTTGCCTATTGTTGGCTAGTTGAATATTCTATTTATTACTTAGAGTTTTCTTTTGAGTTAAAGCTTTGTGTTTAAGTTTTCATGAATTTATTCTATTTTAAGTTTTGTATGCTTAAGTTAGTCTTCCGCTTGTAGCCAGCCAAGATGAGGGTTCACTTGGGGACCAACAATGGTTCTCGAGTGTCGGCCACATCTAGGGTGTAGGTTCGGATCGTGGCATTATCAAACTTATAATGATATATTCGATGTAATATAAAAAATAGAGAGAAATGATCAAAGGGATATAGATAAAAATAATAGAATGGAGTGAAAAAGGACAAAAAGAAATTAATTTTTTTAAAAAATAAATAAATAATAAGGAACGTGTCATTCATTAAAAATATAATGCAAATTTGTTATGTGTCATTTTCATTGGTATGGTTTAAAGTAGGGAAAAGGGTCTGAAAAATATTTTAAATTTGATCGAAATTGTTGTTACGATATCAAACTTTATGGAGGACCTTTTACCCCCTGCACTATTTAATAGTGTATTTTAAAGGGATATATGTGCCCACGTGGACACGTTACTTTTTATAATTATTCGTGACATTAATTGCTTTGAATTAGTTTCTATGTGATTAGCTCAAGACATTTTTGTTGGTGTAATATACCATAAATTGTTGGTATAATATACCACAAATATAATAAATTACAGTTGAAATAAAATGAACTAAAATGAATAAATAAATCTTTAGGCTGAGGCGCATATATTTTGCTCTCTTTAAGGAGATTCAAGCATACTGCGGCATAATCTACACCGATTTAGCAGTATAACTCTTGACTTGTCCCCTCCAGGATACAACCGTCCAATAATGTCGTTCAACTCAAGCAACTTCAGATCAGTTGAAAATTTCAAATCTCCACATAAGAACATCTTCTTTCAACATATAAAATACTCTCTTTTATATAGTGAATATAGTTGAAGACTTAAAATATTTTTCTTTGTCTCAACTCTCTTTCACTACACTAATCTCAATATAAACATCACATAGTACTCCTCATCTTTACCACTCTATATATTTTTTGTATATCTCTTCATCTTTTCACAAAGTAAATCCATCACTATTTATAGGTGATGAATTCTTGCTTATAATGAATAGATAATGGGTAGTAAATTAGGCAAATGAATGACCTTATAGGTTACATGAATAAAGAGGTAGAATGATGGGTGAAATGAAGAGTTGGTGGTTACTAACAACTTATGAGAATAGTTGGTGATTAGATAAGTTACTAATAACTTTATCAGTTCCATAAATTTAGCACTTAACCCACCCCCCCCCCCCCAAAAAAAAAGAAGTAAATAAAGCCGATACTAATATATATATATTTTAAAATAAAAAATTCAGGACAAAAAAATAATATAAAAAGTACAATTTTGGTTGAAAAACAACAATAATTATCACCCCCCCCCCCTCCCATAAAAAAGGAGATAAATCGGATACTAAAATTATAAATAAAAAAACAAAAATTAAAAATTATGTCATATTTGTAATTAAAAACATAGTTTTGTAAATAAAAAAGGAGTATATGCATATATTATTAATTAAGGTCTTAAATAGTATATTCTTGTAATTTTGTCTTTGCGAAAATATTTTTTATTTTTTATTTTTACTAAGCAAATCATTATTTAAGAATTATTTTGGGCACAAATAACAAATATCCACATTTAATTTTACCTTTACATATCATTTGCGAATGTGACACATACACATATTATATTTTAATTGTAAAAAACGTCAAAATAATACATCGAAGCCCTACATGAGGTGGTTAAAATGAACAAAATTTAATTAAGGTGTCTAAGTGAAAAATGATGTCAATTTTAAATAGTCACCAATGAATTTCGCTTATTAAATTACAATATAAATTATAATAATCAAATTTAAAGTTTCAAACATAATTAATAAGATTAATTTAGTAAAGTGCACCTCCAATTAAACTTTTATATTTAAACATATATCAGGTCAACATAGATTAAATAATATGAAGTAGAGGGAGTATTATTTATCTTTAGTTTGATTATTAATTTTCAAATAAGTTATTTCAAAATTAGTAATTACTATTATTTTTGTAAAAATATAAAAATATTGTTGTAAACAAATAATTTCTTCTAAAAATTAATACAATTTGTTTAATGTTATTTTTAGAATAAAAAATAAAAAATGATATCAAATAATTGATTTTATCACAATTGATTTCAATATAATTAATTTCAACATAACTCATTTACAAATTGAAGCATTAAATTGCTCTGAACTTCTGCAATGTTCTAACAGCAGACCAAGTCCCATACAGTCCATCTTTACCACTACTTCAAATAGATGCTACCCTAATTACAATTTATAAACTTTTTCGTCTAATAATAGTTATCCATTATATTAAAAATAGATGTTCAATAATATTTATTTAATTTAAAAAATTAAGAGATAGTTTTCCTTTTATGTCTATTTTATCCTTGGTATTAAATATTATTTATCATCTAATACATTTTTTAAATCATTTGTCACGATCCAGACCATCATGATTGGCACCCACATTAACCCTCCGATGGGAGAACCATTAATACTAATTAGCTAACCAACTTTAATAAAAATACTAAGGCATTTAAGTTACGGAAGCAAGTTAAATGCTAAGGAAGAAATAGGCAGTTCCCATAAACTCCAACAAAAGTCTAACAACTAAACAAATGTGGAATAACACCTAGAACCTGAAAGTCAATGTACCAAAACTCTAACAAGATCCATAAGTCTAACAAGAAGGGTTACAACCCCAAACTAATGCACTAATAACTAACTAGAAAGTCTAAGTCCGAAATGTGGACATAAACAGAAAAGAGAACTCATGACAGCCCGGAAAAACTGACTTACCCTTGAATTCGAACAATCACTGATCTTCTAAGCGAGGTATGTCAATAGCCGCCTGAAGATGTTATGTACTCAACAAAGAAAGAGCAAGTGCAGTATCAGTACACAACCACATTGTACTGGTAGGATCACGCGGCTATCCCACTAAGTGCAACATACATAAGTCATTACAACATAACAATAACATGCATACACCGAACATATACAATATCATCATCATTTACGAATAACGTAAAATTTCATAGTCTCAAATATACAATTTTATCAACTCATTATTCCTCTCATGAAACCCAAACTCAAACAGTTAGCATATCGGAACGTGGTACCCGATCCAATGTTTATGTCGGAACGTGGCAACTGATCCCATATTTATGACGAAACGTGGCAACCGATCCAAGTTAGTGTGTCGGAACGCAGCACCCGATCCATTCTACAAGCCACAATCACAATCACAAGTACATTCTCATAATCATACAATCAAGTCATGATTCATGACATTCATCACTCATCTATCTCAATTACAAATAGTGTGATCAATAATGCAACATCCACATACATACACATATTATAATGAAGCAAGAACGAACATACATCACACAACATGAAATCACAACCATCACCTACCTCAAAAAATGTTTGAATCCCCTAAGAAACTTGATTCTTCCTTTCCGAATTCGTTTCGCTTGTTCTTGGTCTACAAACAATTAATATAATATGAGAATCAATAAATAATAACTAATTACCCGAATTACCAACAATTCTATCAACCCTAGATCAAATCCTTGATCCCCATACCCAGATTAGGGCTGTCTCCACCATAAATTCCATATCAAAGCCTTTCCCAATGATAATTATCCCAAAAACTACGTCCTATAGATCGAAATACGGATTCGGGGAGTGAAAACCTTACCTTTAGCCTCAAGAATGGTGAAAAACCGTCAAGAACTCGCCTGGGGTCGTTCCTTAGCTCTCAAAGTCGAAAAATGCAGAATAATAACGTTTTTGGGGTTTATTTTCGACTTAAGTCGTGACTGTCCCGCTATGGTGACCCCCATCCCGCCACAGCGGCCCCGCTCTGGCGAAAATAATCCCGCCACAACGGCTTGCACGGAAACAGTGAGCTAATTAAAGAATACCCAAACCCCCATTTCATAACACACCTTCATCCCACGATACTCAGAAAATACATGTTCACGCTAAGATTAATTTTGAGAGTTCTATTCATCCGAATTCAATTCCGTAAAGTCGTACGAGTTCCTTAACGTCTTAGCTATCTAGTCATGTGATCAAAATCATAATTAGATCATCCAATTGTTACCAGATTTCCCTAGACCTTACTCGCTCCGATTTTGCCCAAATCTGGACTATGTTGGAAAATTCTAAGTTACTACGAAAAAGTTTTTTGACCCAAAAAAATTTTCCGTTGGCTTTCTATAACGACGGAAACCAGACGTTATATCATTAAATTTAATGAAGTCAAAGGAAAATATAGTACTTAATATATTTTTATAATTTATTGTTTCTTTAAGGATGTGTCAAGTTAATAGTGGATAACTATTGTTGAACGGAGGAATTATTTGTTTTGTTTGATATTATATGTCAAGTCACATGTTTCACGTTTTTGGTTTTTTTTTGTTTTTTTAAAGATATTTTATTTCATTTTTGTTCTTGAGCATATTCCAGTTTCGATTTATTTTCTCTAGAATTCCAACTAACATGTTACCGGTTGTCCATAATTTTGAGGCAGAATAATTTGAAAGATGTTTGTATTTGACTTAAATTATTTAAATCGTACAATGAATTAGTAAATCATTGTTTTAAATCGTCTCAACTAAATTTTTGTGTCATTTAAATATCTAAGTTCAATGAAACACGACTTTTTAAATTCCTTTGGAAAAAAAACATCATTATTTACTAGTTCTTCTACTTTAAAATAATTAAATTATTGAAATATTTTTCATATTTTAAATTAACTCAATTTTTCAATCTTCAAGACTGCTTTTAAAATATTTTTTCATATTTACCTTTTTTTTTTTGGAAACAAAATATTTCATTCCAAATGAGCATTATAGATCAGTAACACAAGCAAACTAGACAACTCCAAGTTTTGCAGCAACTTTCAATATCCACTATTACTACTAGATCCTTACTACAATATCACCAATCTAGCTACGCATCTTATCAATCAATGGTTGGTATTGCAGGATAGACACTCTCTTAGTACTAAGTGGGACTCCTAAGTACCTAAACCGTAGGTATCTTTGTGAAAAATCTAGTTCTTGGAGGAGTTCTGTTTGTACCCTTCATTTGAATTTTCTATGTGATGAGCTCAAGAAACTTTAATTGCTTTAAGGTTATTCAAGCCCACTGCGGCATAATCTACATTGATTCAGCAATATCACTCTTGACTTGTCTCCTCCAGGATGCAACCGCCCAATAATGTCGTACAACTCAAGCAACTCCGAATCAGTTGAAAAGTCCAAATCTCCACATAAGAACACCTTCCTTCAACATATAAATACTCTCTTTTATATAGTGAATATAGTTGAAGACTCAAAATATTTTTCTTTGTCTCAACTCTCTCTTTCACTACACTAATCTCAATATAAACATCATACAATACTCCTCATCTTTATCACTCTATATTTTCTTGTATATCTCTTCATCTTTTCACAAAGTAAAATCATCACTATTAATAGGCGATGAATTCTTGCTTACAATGAATAGGAAGATAATGGATAGTAAATTAAGCAAATGAATGACCTTACAGGTTACAAGAATAAATAGGTAAAATAATGGGTGAAATGAAGAATTGATGGTTACTAACAACTAATGAGAATAGTTGGTAGTTACATAAGTTTCTAATAACTAATGATCACTTTCTTCCACAGTTGATGAGAGTAAAGAGACACAAATATAATGTCCACCAATGGACATAACATGATACATAATTTGACATGTGATATATTTTTATTAATATTAAAATGTCACACTAACACTTATACCCCAAATCCATTAATAAATCATATATCTTCTCTACTCATAAAAAAAGATAGATAAAAAGTATATTTGTTATCTTGAATTTACAGAAATGGTGATTTAAATCCAAGTAGATGCCAAACCTTTCTTTTTTAAGTGAACGTCGAAAGCTTGAAAATTGATCCTACAATCCTTCTTTCCAAATCTTTTTTTCTTCTTCTCTGGTTGCTGCGCTAAGAGGAGTTGGAAGAGATAAAGGGGTCTTTTGCTACTTGTGGGAAAATTACGCGTATAAGTAAATATATATTAGTTAATTAGTTAATAAAGTTATAATTTGTCTTAATTATAATTTGGGATCTACTTTTAATTATAATTACGCGGCTTAATTTTTTAATTTTATATAATTTGAAATTTGTATATTATATTTTATATAACTTTTATATAATTGGAAATTTGTATAATATAAAGGGATCTTTTACTCCCTTTTTATTTGCGAAAGTTCCCCTTTTAAATTTTTGTTGCGAGATGGATCTCTTTTGGGCTTTAGCCCCTCTTTTTTGACCAAATTAATTTTTTTTAATGATTTGGAAAGGAAATAAACAAATCACTTTCTCTTATTCTAGCTTCATTTAATTATCTAAATGCCTTAGGAATATAATTTTTATGAACATATGCCATGTGTCTATTTGAATTGACTTATTATTTAAGCAAAAATAATTGACAATGGTCTGGTCCCTTGCTCTTTATTTTTAGCGTGCATTTTATCTTTCACACTGGTTGGAGTAAACAAGAATTTGAACAACAAAGAAAAGAAAGAAAATGGGGAATAACCCAGAAGAAGAAGAAGAGTTTTTACTGAATCATCACTCACAAAAATCAACAAAGGGTGGTGTAAAAACCATTCCTTTCATTATAGGTATATTTGTGTTCTTCTTTACTCTTTTCTTCCTACTTGGCTTCGTTTCATTGTGTTACATAGTTGTTTTTATTTTTGTAGTGAATGAATCATGTGAGAGAGTAGCAAGTTTTGGTTTGCAACCAAATATGATACTCTATATAACAAAATTTTACAACATGGATGCTGCTCGTGGTTCAGTCTTGTTGAATTTATGGTCAGCACTTTCAAATGGATTGGCTATTTTTGGGGCTTTTATTTCTGATTCTTACATTGGAAGGTTTAGGGCTATTGCTATTGGAACAATCTCCAGTCTAATTGTAAGTTCCCTTAATCAATTTGTCTTGTTTAGCTTACCTCTCTTCTGTTAAAATCACAAATTAAAGATCTGATTGGCATATGGAAACAAAAATGAAATTAGCACAACTGCAACTTATATACAAGATTTCTATATCAACAGGGAATGATTGTTCTTTGGCTCACCGCAATATTTCCACAAATCAGGCCGTTACCCTGCGGTCAGGATCAACTTGATTGTAATGCAGCAACAGAAGCCCAACTTGCTGTAATTTTGTCTTCTTTTGGGCTTATTTCCATTGGTGCTGGCTTTGTTAGACCTTGTTCAGTAGCATTTGGTGCCGACCAATTGGAGAACAAAGAAAATCCAGATAACGAAAGAGTTATGGATACCTATTTCAACTGGTTCTATGCCAGTGTAGGAATTTCTATCTCTGTTGCAATTACTGTAATTGTTTATATACAAGTGCAGTTTGGTTGGCAAGTTGGGTTTGGTGTCCCTGTTTTGCTCATGGTTTTATCTGTTTCCGTTTACTTGATTGGATCTCCTCTTTATATCAAAGTAAAACCTAAAGGGAGTTTGTTCACTGGATTGTTTCAAGTCGCAGTCGCAGCCTTCAGAAAAAGACATATCAATGTTCAGTTGAATTATAGTGATGACTGCTACTATAAAGCACCTGAATCAAAGCTCCTGAAACCATTTATTGACTTCAGGTATACGCGCATCTATCTTTTCCTCAATGGTATATAGACATCTTCAACGTCCATTCATGTGCTTGCTATCATACAATATTTTTTTAACTTTACATGAAATTGTCCAATGCATTTAGTTAAGCCAATTATTAGTGTGTTTTAAGGGTCTTTGTTTACCCATCTCATACTCATTTTCGTTTGACCTTTATTAAAGGAAATGAAAAGTTCAAAATAGATACTTGAAGGGTGTGTATAGTACAATTTTCCCACGTTTGGTTGGCTTGAAGTTTCCAGAAAATATTTTTTCTAGGTAAACAAATAAAGAAAACGTCTTTCCTAATGGAGGTAAGGAAAGCAAGTTACACTTTGATTCACTCATTCGTTGTATATTACAGGTGTTTGAATAGAGCTTGCATAATTGAAGATCCTCACATGGAGTTGAAACCTGATGGAAAAGCTTCAGATCCATGGAGTCTCTGCTTTGTGGAACAAGTCGAAATAATGAAATGTTTTCTTAGAGTTCTTCCCATGTGGTCCACCTGTATTATGCTTCTTGTGTCGTTCGGTCAGCCACTTTCGATATATCAACTACTGACCGTGGATAGACACATCACCCCTCAGTTTGAAATCCCTGCAGGATCATTTGGCATGATTACCGTTCTTTCTTTGACAATCTGGATTGCTTTTTACGATCGTACTTTGGTGCCTTTACTCTCAAGGTATACTGGACTGCCGACTGGGATAAGTCCATTTTCCAGAATGGGAATTGGCTTATTTCTCGGCATTGTGGCTACAGCACTTTCAGCAATAACAGAAACCATACGACGCAATAAGGCAATCAATGCAGGGTTTGAGGATGACCCGAATGCTGTGTTAAACATGTCCTCTATGTGGTTTGTACCACAGTTGGCACTATATGGGGTGGCTGAGGCTTTGAATGTGGTTGGACAGATTGAGTTCATATACAGTCTATTTCCAAAAACCATGTCCAGCTTTGCAGCAGCTCTTTACACGTTTGGCCTTGCGCTTGCCAGCTTAATTAACAGTCTCTTGGTGAGCATGGTGGATAGTATTACCTCAACCGGAGGCAAGACAAGCTGGCTCGCGACCAACATAAACAGAGGTCATCTAGATTACTACTGCTGGCTAATGACTTTCTTATGTGTGATTAACTTCCTCTATTTTCTAGCCGTTTGTTGGTTTACTGATCAGCATCACCATGATGGTAGGAGTAGCTTATTTCCTGAGGTAGAAGAGGAACAGTCCGAGAATAGGCGTTTCCATGGTGCTTAATATGTACGCTATGTTTATGTTTGAATCATTTGCATGTATTGTAACTTCTCTTGAATCCTTGACCTAAAATAAATTGAGGGCTTCTTTCTTTAAGACAGAGAAAATGAGTACCAAAAAAACTCTCACATTGTATTTGGCCAAAATCATCCTTAAACGATACTCCGAATTTAGATTACATCCAAGTATTTAAAAGTTAACAACTTTTATCCTTCTCGCATTCTCCATGTATTGCTAGAAGCAGTGTTTATTGGAGACTTCTACTTCTAATACTGGAGAATGAAACTCGAATGTGACACATAATCAGAATTTTGATCACCTAAATATTAGATTGCCCTGAAAAATTATTGATCTAATTATAATTTGGCTATGAAAAAAGTGATGATAATTAAGCTCCAACTAATTTCTATTGGTAAATGAGAAGAATAGCATATCAAGTATCCTCACACTTTCTAACAATTTTTTGGTTCAACAAGCAAAGATTTTTAATTTTTTTCCAGGAGATTTTTATAGCTGGTATTGAAATTATGCGGGCAAACTTTTGTCGATAGTCACATAAACTGCACATGTTTTTTTTGTAGGATCCCTAATTTTTTTAACAATATCTAACAAAAGGTTAGAATCGTCTTGACAAATAAAATTTAACATAGTAGCTAGTTGGTTTATGCCTGCTGGAGTTGGTTTTGTTAGACCTTGTTCTATAATATTTGGTGCTGATCAACTGAAAAAATAAAAAAATAAAATTGAAGTTCGTTATGGTTGGAAAGTTGGCTTTGGTTGAAGTTCGTCATGATAGCTCGTTAAACTTATATAAGTATTAATAATGTAGGGTTCAATACCTTAAGAATTCTAAGTAGCTATCATGCCGTGAGATTTTATTTTGTGATTTAAAAATATGAAATGAAATCAATATTTGGATATGTGATATTATCTTAAGTTTTATCCCGTATTCTTCAAAAAAAACTTGATTTAAAATTTTATATCATGATTAGATATATTTTTCAAATACAAAAATTGACCCATAAACTTATATTTTCTTTAAAAAAAATAAAAAAATTAGGTCTACCAATTATTTATTTCATATGCCAACAAAATTTATAGTTGATAAGCATTATTTTTCTTATGAACTTTTAATCAGATTACTCTCACCAATCAAATTTATTAGTAATATTATTACTCATACAAATATTTTAATCATTGATATTGAGAAATATTACTTTTACTTTCACCAATCAAATTTATAATTGAATTATTACTCTTATCAACTTTTAAACCATTTATTTCAAGAAATGGATGTTCAACACGAGGAGGTGTATTATTGTATTGTACTTTTGTGTTATGAATTTTTACTTATTTGGTAAAATGATATAAAATATTGAGACAATTTTGATAGTTTTTATAAAAAAAAATTCTATTTATAAGTAAAAAATACAATTTTAAATTTTATGTTCCTGAAGAAACTAATGAACATGAATTTAGTGTCACCATTAGAATACAATAATAAGTAAATTTATCATTGTATTCTAATTTAGTGTTCTTTTAAAGTCAAGTTTTCAATCAATGAACATGAATTAATTTATTTTGATTAATTAATTTAACCAATGAACATTAATTAATTATTTAGTTTTTCTATATTGGTCAAATACATATTTTCAGGGCTAATAACTTTCAAGAGTAAAATAGAAAGAATAGTGTCATTTATGTATAATCACAAAATTAATTTTTAATAAAAATGACATAAATAAAAATATCTATTTTTAATAAAAACGACACATAAATAAAAACGAATAGAGTAATATTTTTACTACTCCCTCCGGCTCATTTTATATGTCATTCCTTTCTATATATAGTTGGTCCATAATACTTCCTCCGTCCCATTTTATATGTCACCTCTTTCTATAAATAGTTAGTCCACAATACATGTCATTTCATAAAATCAATGCATAAATTACCATATTCTTTTTTTTTTACCCTTGTGAGCTATTAGCCTTGAAAATATATATTTGACCAACTTAGAAAAACTAAGTAAATGATTCATGTTCATTGGTTAAATTAATTAATCAAAATAAATTAATTCATATTCATTGATTGAAAACTTGAGTTTCAAAAAAATTAAATAAGAATAGAAGGATAAAGTTGCATCATTTCTTAATGCAAATATAAAGTAAAAATGCGACATATAAAATAGAACACAGAGAGTATTAATTAGCCTCATTCTTTCATAACTTAAAAATCTTCATTTCATTAAACATTTGCTCTGCCCCATTCTGGCACTCCTAAATTCGAGAATTACTTTGGAAGCATCAAATTTAAAGCGAGTTAATAGTAGGTTATATGGGGGTTGGTGCTTCTATTGTTTTTTAAAGGAAAAATCTTTTTGATTAGAAAATTTGATCAATTAAATGTATTTGTTTTTTTGTGTGTATTTATTAGGTATATTAATTATATGAAGGGAAAATTGTATATAGTAACAAACTATTAATTCAAATTAAATGCTATAAATATAGTTTGATTTAATTGTACCCCATAACAAACTGTTGCTATTTCACCTCTCTCCTGGTGAATCTCGCTCGCCACTCTCGTTCTCTTCTTCACCTCTCTCATTTTTTATACAAACGCAAGTGTATAAAGTGCGTTTGTGTTTGTATAAAGCGAGAGAAAATTGTATATATACATATATTTTCGTTCCCCTCTCTCCCCTCTCCCATATCTCGCTCGCCACTCTCCCAGATATCACTCTCTCACTCACCTCTCTCACTCGCCTCTCTCACTTTATACAAAAAACACAAATTGTATAAAATGCGTTTGTGTTTGTATAAAGCGAGAGAAAATTGTTTATATACATATATTTTCGTTCCCAGATCTCGCTCGCCACTCTCCCAGATCTCGCCTCTCTCACTTTATACAAAAACACAAATGTATAAAATGCGTGAATTGTATATATACATATATTTTCGTTCCCCTCTCTCCCCTCTCCCAGATCTCGCTCGCCACTCTCCCAGATCTCGCTCGCTCACTCGCCTCTCTCACTTTATACAATTGATCTTTTTGTATATGTATACCAAAACAGATTATAC
>JAJOOS010023897.1:0-31241 GCA_029582725.1 Solanum chiquidenum
TCCCTCTGTCCCAATTTATATGACATACTTTCCTTTTTAGTCAGTCCCAAAAAGAATGACACATTTCTATTTTAAGTAACAATTTGCCTATAAAATGTTTTTTTTACCCTTAATGAAATGATTTACAACCACACAAATTTCTATCATTCATTTTGGACCACAAGTTTTAAAAGTTTTTCCATTTTTCTTAAAGTTTGTGCCAAATCAAAGTACATCATATAAAATGGGACGGAGGGAGTAGTAATTTTTTCCCTATTTCTATCCCTTGCCAAGTGCCAACTATTTGGTGACACGCTTGCTTGCCCAGAAAGTAAAATTACTACCAAATAAGAAAAAAATGTTATAATTTTATTAAAATAACCACAATTGGTTGTTTTATTTATTTATTAACTAAAAATAAATAAAACATGAATTTTTTACTACAAAAAGATGGGATGGAATCATACGTATTCTTCCATTCGGTTTTAAATTGAGCCTGGAGTACAAAATTGTGTTTGAGAAATTATGATATGAAGTTGAAGTTTTATTTGAATATGTTATAATTTGATTTTTTAAAGTTGTATGTCTTTTCCATAAATATAAAAAACTCCAAAAGTTGTGAATACTATATTTAAAAAAAATTAATTCTTATACAATCTTACCAAATGAGCGAATTATTGTTTGTACATAAGATATCAAAATATCCTAAAGTACTGATTATTAAATCACATATTACCATGCTCTTTTAAAAGTAAAAATACTTATAATTACAAATTTCCAAATGCATACATTTTTTTAAAGATTCACTATTTAATAATAATAATAATAATAACCAGTTATATTTTAATATAATATCCTCTTATATGATAGGAATAACTTGTTCATGTCGTGTTTTTTTACAAAATTTAGAGGGATGAATTCAAATCACATATTCACACCAATATCAGATATTCCATGAAAAATCAAAAGGCATGTGTTTTTTAATTAATTACTATTTTATTAAAAGGTGAGAGTGGTGAAGATGAGGATGGTGTGACATTATTATTAAATACGAGGTACATTGTCAGAAAGGTATTGTCCATTGGTGTGTTTCAAGAGCAATATGTGGAGCCCCTTATGTACTCTTCCATTCGACTATTCTGGAAACTATTTCCTTTTTGGAATATTATTCCACTTTCCTTTTTCTCTAACCAAACTCATTCACAATAATTCCCATCCATCTTATTCCCAAAATAACCTTCTTTCTTTTTCCTATTTACCATCCTACCTTTTTCTTTTCTTCTTTTTTTGGTGTAGAACTCCGACATCAATTATAAGATCAAAGTGAAAAAGTGGAGACATAGCAAACAAAAATAATTTGAATAGAAAAAAATAATGCTTAAAATTGCACATTCGAATAACCGCAAAACGTATAAAAACAAGAAGAAAGAAGAAACTTGATTTGTTATATATACCTTTGAACATCCCAAAAGGTAAACAAGAAAAACGGTGAATGAAAGCAGTAAAAGTAAGTAATTTGTGTGACGTTGTGGGGGAGTGAATGAAAGGGAAATGATAGGTAGCTAATAAAAGAAGTTTTACTTGTACTGTCTTTTTCCATTATTGGTTAAAATGTAGTATTACATACATATTCAAAACTAAAATAAGGGAAAAGCTAGCTGTAACAACATATATATAATTCTTTTCTTTTTTCTCGTCTTTTCTTTTTTGTACCAATATTTCTTCCTAGAGGAAACCAATAATTAAATACTACTATCACAGAGATTTTTTAGATCAGTAAAAGTTGCTGCCACACACTTTTCCTTTCATTAAATTGTATAGAGGGAGTGATTAAACGAAGACCCCTAAATATAGGAATTTAAGTGGTTGTTTCAACTTAAAAAATGTGGAAATTTTCAAAAAAAAAAAATAACAGAATATTATAACAATTCTATGTCAAAATATGATTATTTAAAAAAAAGAGAAGGTGAATCATGGTCAAATGTGCTCTAAAGTTATATGCATTTGCTACGAGAAGAATAACGTTTAACGACAATAAATATGCATAGATTAATCAAATTTTATTGATATTAGTTAATTGCCATTAGATTTAATGTTGCTATAGACTTAAATGACATTTACAAAGAGTTCTAAAATATAATTGTCACTAATAATTGTCTCTAAAAAGTACATTTAGCAGCAACTAAGCTATTGATGTTAATTAATTATTGCTAATAATTATTTTTTATATAGTGATTGATAATATTAATTTTTTTACATTAATGCTCACTCTATTTCATATTAACTGAATTTGTTATGCAATGCGCATTTTTTAAGAAAAATATCTAAGGATATAATTCAAATCATATCTATTCCACTATGGTCCTTTGTGAAATCATAAATGTAACTTCAATTTGTCTCCTAGAAAATATCAAACTTCATTAAAGGAAAGATTAACTATGAGAAAATTTTCAAACGTCCATCTTTAACTTTGAATAATGAAAAAAGCCAAAAAAAATTTAGTTAATATGGAAAAGAGGAAGTATTAATTTAACCATTTAAAACAAATTACTACAATATAATAAGACTTATCTCTTAAGTGTATGATTATTCAAATTACCTCATGAGTACACAAAAAAACTATATTTAGGATATGTAAATATAGAAAAAAGTAAGTTAAAGGAGAAGAAAAAGTGTTTATGAATGACTTAACAAGATGGGGAAAACTGGTGGTCTTCACCAGTCACTTGGGAATAAAGAGATACTACTATAGATGGTTTGGCAAGTCATAGGCTCTAGCCAGAGAAAAAACACCAAAGGATTGGGCAGGTTTTGGTAGCCATATATAGGGGTGGGTGGAGTTTTAACTTTTTATATAAGGGATAGTACAAAATAACTTTTATATACTCCATTATTAATAAATCATTTTAAAAATGTTAGTATTACAATTAATCCTCCTTAAAAATGAGATTAATTATCTGACATATTAGAAAAGGTACATGTGAAAAATAATACTTAGAGCATACTTTTTTTGTGCTAATATAAGTAGTGGTTGGCTACGTCCGTATAGGAGTTTAAGCCGCCTGTCCTACTTTATCCCTGTATTGGGCAGCTATTTATTTCTGATTGAAACTATATAGTATCAATTAATATGATTATTATACTATATTTTTATTATTTTAAAAAAGTTCAAAGTTTATACGCAAAAGTAAATGAATATGTAATAGGTGTTTGATTTATGTTTTATTGCAAAATTTAAAGAATGCTATTTTTATTTTTAAAGTAAAAAATAATATTTGAAATTTTGAGTTGTGTTTGGTTATATTAATACAAATTTGAGTTGTTTTCATTTTAGAGTTAGTTGGAGTGAAACTCTGGAATTCTAACTACAAACTGAATTACAAAATTTTATTGCCAAATACTTTGTTTCTTAGAATTGAATTTCAAAAAAGGAATTTGGCCATAACACATTTCATAGTATTATTTTTTTATTTTCTCACTTGGTGTTCAGTAACTGTATTGGAGTTTAATTATTTTGAATTCGATCCTATTAGAAGGAAGCACTTCTTTTCAAAAAAAAATTACTTACTCAAAATTTAGATCTCAGTAAAAAAACGAGCTTGTACACTAATTTCTCGAAAAGAAGTATTGAGTCAGTGATAAGTAAAAAGGAATGGAAAACACTCTCTCTCTAACCTTTTCTTGTAACAACTTAACCTCTCTCTATAAGTCATCGTTTTTCTTGTGTAATATATTCTTTCAGCACTCACGAAAAAGCTCCATTTTACCATTATAGTTCAGATTCAACTCCACAAATATCTATCTATTTAGTCGAAAGAAACCAGAAAAAAGAGAGAATATTTATAGGTGAGGAAGTTTCAGCCATGGTCAAATTTTAGCTGAGATGAGAGAGCTAAGCAACCAAAACTCTTGAAATTCTTCTCCGATCCTTTATTTTTCTTCTTCTTCTGTACATCTTGTATGATTGTTTGACTTGTAGAGAAAGAAATGTGGAATCTAAACAACTCTCCAGATCATAGAAGGGACTATGAATCAGAAGAAGGTAAAGGTGTTGGATCCATTTCAAATTCAAGCTCATCAGCTGTTGAGGAATTATATGGTTCGGAAGAAGAAGATGAATTTCTCGAACAAAATGGACTAAAAGGCAAGAAAAAGAAAAGTATTCCTAGTAAAATATTTGGCTTCTCTATGATTGTTCCACCTAATAATAACAATAACAACGACGAGAGTGAACCGCCGGTTACCCGGCAGTTTTTTCCGGTTGATGAGTCGGAAATCGGAAGTGGCAATTTTAATGATAGATCTTGTAGATTTCCAAGGGCCCATTGGGCTGATGTAAAATTCTACCAACCGGAGCCATCTGCTAATTCGACAGCAGTATTGGGAAAGGGTAGTGAGTTGTCGCAGGTGCAGGTGCAGGTGCAGGTGCAGCCAATGAAAAAAAGCCGGCGTGGTCCAAGGTCTAGAAGCTCACAGTACCGTGGTGTTACTTTTTATCGGAGAACTGGCCGCTGGGAATCACATATATGGTCAGTCTCTATAAACTCGACAACTTTGATTAAGGATTTGTTTTCTTTTCATATACTTGTGTTTTCTCATTCATTTGGTATCTCAGGGATTGTGGAAAGCAAGTTTATTTAGGTACGGTTTTTTTTCCATTTATTTCTGAGCTGAAGTTGTATAAGTTTAGTATGTTGATTTTCGCGGAATTTATATTTTGTAGGCGGATTTGATACAGCACATGCTGCTGCTCGGTGAGCTCTTTAGCATTGTTAGTTTTTTGGAAAAAAAAACTTATGGATATTGAAAGATTGAAAAATTTGTTTTTGCAGTGCGTACGATAGGGCAGCAATAAAGTTTCGTGGAGTGGAGGCGGACATAAACTTTAACCTGGAAGATTATGAGGAAGATTTAAAACAGGTAGGTTCATGATATTATCAGATCATATATAGTGTGACAGACTAATATGAAAGAATTATGTGCTTTTCTAGCTGGAATACAACTACTTTAGTGAATTTCACTCTCTCCCTTGTCTTAAAAAATACATAATGATTCCTCTTATCTTCAACAGTTGTTTACTCTACACCCAGAGAGTTGGGAATTTAGATTTTGAGATTCTAATAACAATACTCTCATAAAACATGATTCTATGGTCCGTTTGACTATGCCAGTCTATATGCGTTAATTTAATATTTTTGACACTTCTACCTTGTGTTGTAATATTGATTTTGGTTTGTTGTATATGTATGATGTAGATGAAGAATCTAACGAAGGAAGAATTTGTTCATGTACTGCGGAGGCAAAGTACTGGTTTTCCGAGGGGAAGTTCTAAGTATAGAGGGGTGACATTGCACAAATGTGGTAGATGGGAAGCTAGAATGGGCCAATTATTGGGCAAAAAGTATAATATTTTGTTGCCAATGTCATTAATTAATTCCTTGCTTGCTTGGTAGCTAATTTTCTAAGAAAATATTTTTGAATAGGTACGTTTATTTGGGACTCTTTGATACTGAAAATGAAGCTGCCAGGTTTGTGTGGTGCTGAATTTATTTTGTATTTTTTGCACTACAATTGCTGTTAGTGGGCTAAAAAATCCTCTTTTTTATTCTTTTAATAGGGCTTATGATAAAGCTGCCATCAACTGTAATGGCAAGGATGCAGTCACTAACTTCGATCCTTGCATTTATGAAAATGAACTTAATTCATCTGGTACATTTGTGTATTTGTTTTTTGTTTTTTTTTTTTAAAAAATGAAGAAAAAAGCTTTCTGACAAACATTTATAAATGTGGATTTTCAGAATCCAGTAATAAAGCAGCAGATCACAGCCTTGATTTAAGCTTAGGTAGCTCGAGCTCAAAGCAAATGAGCCGAGAAATGGAGGATCAAAATTATTCTTCTATGCAATTTGATGTTGATTGGCGCCACCAAGGGTCGAGGCTCAAGGTATATATAGTACATATGGTGAAATTAAGGATCCTATCTCTACATTCTCTATGTATACAAGTCTTAATTTCTTTTGAACTTTTATCGTGTTATTTTTTTTACTCCTTGTAATAATACATGCATGTTTCAATTTCAGCAGCAACCTAGTCCGATTGATATGGAATATAGGCAAAGAAGAAATGTGTACAACGAGACGGATACCTTGCAACTCTTGAGCCAAACGCACCTACATTCTCCAGGCTCCTTCAAGACAAATAGCAATGAAATGCAAAGGTTTGGCCAATATATGAGGGCTGGTGACTCCCAAATGATTCCACCACAGTTCACTTCCTCAAATTATCAAGTGAGTAACCAATTTTACATGACTTTAACTTTTTGTTTACTCAATCAAATCATTTAATTTGTAGTTATTTATCCCATATTTTTTTTTAAATCCACCACTTTTTTTTGTAGTGATACAAGTAGATGCCTATAATAAGTAGAACTAGTTGTCTGAAAAATAAAATAGATTACCTCGCCTATAATAAGTTAAATTGATTAAGTTCTTTTCTGGTAAAATGATTTTGGTACAAGTTATATCTTGGTTTTAGCTAATACCCACATAAATCAATAACGTGGCAAATTTTATACTGTTAATTATAATCCTAAGATAACGATTATTTTGAGCCAAATCTGGAGTTAATAATATAATTGCTCTAGGTAGAAATATTTATTTTGTTATGTTTTCATCAAAAGATTGTTCAAGATGTTGAGAATTATGATGATACAGGTTCAGTTTCCAAGCAGCAGCAATAGAAGAGATACTCAACAATGGCAAAGCAATAATGTTGCTCCTCCTCACGTATTTGCAACTGCTGCAGCATCATCAGGATTCCCTCAGCAGATATTAAGACATCAAAACTGGCCTCACAAAAATGGCTTTCACTACTCTCTCACCAGACCCTCCAATTAATTTTCTCTCTCTCTCTCTATATATATACAAGACAATCGTTGCACAAAATATTCCACATTAAACAAGAGAGCTAGCTAACCGCACCTATATATAATATAATATTGAC
Organism: Solanum chiquidenum; assembly: GCA_029582725.1. Lineage (NCBI taxonomy): Eukaryota > Viridiplantae > Streptophyta > Magnoliopsida > Solanales > Solanaceae > Solanum > Solanum chiquidenum. The sequence goes on from JAJOOS010023897.1 coordinate 6,982, forward strand.
AAGGGTTAATCTTGATGGGAAAAAGCTTTTGAGAGATTCCAAGTCCTATGGATATAATTGGTACAAAGCTAACTGAAGAAGAGATAGTGAACTAGATTTCTTTTGGATACTTTCTGACTCATGTAAGCTGCCAATTTATACTATCCACGAGTACAGCTAACTAAATAAATGTTTTTTAATTTTGATGGTCTCGCTTGTGACTTATATGTTGTTATTTACCAATACAAACTCTCATTTTATTTCATTATTTTTGTCCTCATTCTTTTTGACATGTAGCAAAAGTATACTCCTTGCATTTCATTTTATATATCATTTTTTCTATAAATAACTGGATCATAATGTTTGTCATTTTATAAAATTTATACATAAATTATTATAATTTGTCTATTATATCCTTGATAGAATAATTAATTAATTTTGTTATTTATTAATAAAGTTGACTTAAAAAAATATTAATAAGAGTAGAAAAATAAAATTACATAATTTTTTATTGCAAGTGTAAAGTAAAAAAAAAGAAATAAAATGGGACGGAAGGAGTATTACCATTTACTGGAACCTTGTTTCCTAAATGAGTAAAAAAAGCCTCATTATTATATTGCCCATTTCTTTTCCATGAAAATGATTTGAGTTTGTCAGAAACACGGTACCTCACTTTTTTTTCTTGCATATAAGCTTGATATGACGTACACTAATAAACTAAGTAACTTATCACAAAGAAAAGTCCAACATTAATAAAATGAAATCATATTTTACCATCAAGGCTCAAAAGTTCTACACTTTCTATTACAACATTTTTCATCACAATATGTCCGATACTTCCTTTTAAAGTTTGATTAATCGAAATTTACGTCAGAAAATTTTAATTTATAAGGTCAATGTTTCTACCAAAATATAAACCTATAAATTGAAATTGTGGAGTTTTGAGAGCTTACACATTCGTATATAAAAATCATATATATGTGGATACAATGTGGTGTACGTCTAATACTCCAATTAATCAACCTATCTATAATGTAAAAAGAATATAAATTATATACATATCAATCGATATAATATTGTTTTACTGAATTATTTTAAGAAATATCACTTAATGTCAACGAATTGTCACCATCGTCATTACTTCTCCAGGACACAGAAAGGAAGAAATGGTTATTATGATGAGATGAGAGAGACATAACCTAAAGTTTCACAGACGTATAGTATAATGGGTAAAATTGGTTGTACTAAATTTAATTAAAATGATTCCAGATACTATCAAACTTTTTTATAAAAAAATATTAATCTGACAAAACCTTTGCCTTATCCCTAAGTAGTATAGTACAAAAATAATTTAATCATTCCAGATACGATACGTAGGTTATGAAACTTCCAAAAATTGATATTCTAGTACTTATGGTACTAGATTAAATTTAAAAAATGTGTGTGATTTCATCATCTGGCTCGTCATCATTGATTAAAATAAACATAACTAATAACCTTCCATCTTTGTTTATAATATTTCTGTTACGATATATATATAATTAAGGTATTAGTTTAATAATGTTGTCAGGTAGAACGTCTTACATATGACAATTGATATAAAGCGCATAAATACTATTCCCTCCGTTTCACAAAAAATGATCTAGTTTAACTTGATACGAAGTTTAAGAAAATAAAGAAGACTTTTGAATCTTTTGATCATAAATTAAAGTTGTGTCAAATGTACAAAACTATATTTTAATCTTGTGAACTTAAACATATCACGTGGAAAGCTAAAATTAAAATATTACAAAATTATTTTTTTTAAACAGACTAAAAAGGAAAGTAGGTCATTCCTACTTTTTGACCACATATGTACACAGCTAAGAGATGGCTGTTCAAAAATCAACTTATAATTATTTTTATTTATTTTTGAGAAATCAAGTTTAATAATCTTAATTGTTGATTTGACCTATTTATTATATTTATAATTAAGCTGACTTTCTTTAATCTCTCTCTATACTTGCCGTAGAATCTCAATGATTTAGCACATGATGTTTTAGAATTAAGTTTGTTCAAGTTTTCAAACAACTAAATTAAGTATTTCTATGAAAACATACATTTTGATTGGATGACATAAAAATAAAAAATATGCAATAGTTTATCTTTTTTTTTGCTATGGATTTTTTTAATTTTTTAAAGTTACAGGGAAATCGAGGGAAAGGAGAAATTGTGAATGCATTGTAAGGTGTAAAATCAAATCCATGCCAAAATATAAATTCAACTAATAAATTAAGGGGTCGTTTGGTAGGAGGTATTAGAAGAAATAGTTCATGTATTATGTATGATATTATTTAAAACTATGTTTGGTAGGAATTTGGGTCTATGTATAACTAATTCAGTTATACGTCCTACATGGTTGGGACAAGTAGTTTTGATTTTTATTTTTTTGGAAAATTTTGAACCTAGACTAAAGTAAATGAGAAAAGGAAAAGCAATTTAGGGTGTTGTTTAGGTTATAAGTGTAATTATTAGGAAAATTAGATGAATTTGTTAATTTGAAAGAGGTTTATATCAATGTAATAATCCAAATAATATGAAGTCCTTGATCATATGTTTGTAGTAAGATAATAATCCAAAGAACCACTAAAAAATAATTAATCACTTATTAGCACAAAGATAAAGCTACCACACAACAATTGAGAGGTATCAAAATCATTTGAAGCTCGTACCTAAGGTGGAGCTTTTCATGTCCAAGAATAAAGATACTTTAAACTTTTCATTGAAAGGATAGATACTAGATATTGGCAATTCTTGGCACAGGATGAAACTATCATACAACCGTTAAAGAGATGTTAAAATCATGTGAAGGTTGATAGTGACTTTAATCTTTGTATATACATATACAATATTTTTTTAAAAGTATATATACATAAGATAAACTATCCATTAAATTAATTGATTATAAATCTACCTTAATGCTATGGTGTTATCTGAAACATTTTATTGAGATGTTGATTGTAATCAGGGGCGAATTTAAGGTTAAAATATGGGTCACCTGAACCCGTGGTCATCCGACAAAACTCAATGTATTACTTGTATAATTCTTAAAATATATCAAATAGCAACTGAAGGAACCCATGAACACAAACAACTGGATGGTTCACCGGTTTGAGTGTCAGTTTTCCACTTTGAGGTTGAGGGATCGATTCCCAGATGCTGCATTTTCCACAACCTTGCATTTTATTTTATTCACAAAAGAGTTTCTGCATTCAGCCTTTTGTAAACTTCTTCTAATGACTTTTTCTTATAATAAAATTTATTTATTTTGCAAATATATTTAATATTTTTCTTATGAAAAACCTATATTTATTATTGCTAAAATAAATAAGGCCCCTCAAATTTGAAAGCCTAAATTAGTTGCCTTTTTTCTTAAAGGGACAGAGCCACCCCTGACAATGGTGCACCCGTCTTCTTGAAATTCTAGATTCGCCTCTAATTGTAATGTATATAATTGTTTAAACAATGTATATATACATATGTATCTTTAATATGTAATTATACATCATATATACATGTTTATACAATATTGATATATTATATAATATGCGATCATTTTGGTTGATTTTTTTTTTATCATACAGAAGCGCTATATATATACTAGATATAGGAGTTTGTATCAACACGACCTCAGTATATGGCTCTATATATATTACAATCATGTACTTATTTTGATTCAATTTATGTAACATAGATGGAATTTAGAGAGACAAAACAAATTTTCTTATATGATTTTTTAATATTTTAAATTGTTAATTATTGTGATTTATAAGACTTTTTTATGTAATTTTCAAATATTATAGGTTACACCCTTGATCCCAAATTATATGACACTGATAGAATTTCCAGAGTTAATCAAATCTTTTTAAGTTATTAAATAATTTTAAGTTATTAATTACGTACACTTCATTGCTCTCAATAACCATGTTGCCACCTTCTTCGGTCGTTCCCTGGCCATACCGGCGAGGCGCACAGTCATAGAGCATCCGCATTAAAGCTCGATTAGTTTGGATTCATATCTTTCGGAAAGTAGCGCTTTCTAGCAAGCACTTTTTCATAGCAAAGACTTTTTCATATTTAGAACTCGAATTCGAGACCTCAGATTAAAAGGAAGAAATGGAATTAATAGTTGTATACAATAATTAATATGTTAAAAAGTTGAAATAAATTGTATTTATGTAATTTTCTTAAAATAATAATTTTATAAAAAGTTGTATAGTATGTAAAATCGTCAAAAATATTTTTCAAATTATTTTGATAACCAAATATGAAAAAGTTGATTTTTTTTTTTGTTTCTTCCAAAGACCCTGTATTTGGTTGAGGTAACATAAGAAGAGAGCAGACAATATCAGAGACTTGTTAGATTCCTGATTTCCTTCATTTGCATACTGAAATATTTCAGAGAGATTAATGAGAGTAAGTTAATTATTTTCTTTCTTCAAATGGAATAGTGTTTCTTTACTTTTACTGCACCATTCAACAGTACATGTATATGACATTATAAGTATATACTAGCTCGATTTTGTTTGTAAAATTATATTAAACATGTCACGTGATTGAAAAATTAAAATATGGTATCAAAAGAAAGAGCAAAAAATGTGTTTTTCTAACCAACCTAGGATGGTTGAAATTCATTCGCTCTTAACTTGAAGCCTCATGTTCAAGCGCATGAAAATAGAAAATAATATTGAAAGCATCACCTCATAAAATAAGTTTTACATTCACAAATTTAAATTTAATCGAACCCTAATGTAAATTATAATAAATCCAAAAAAAAAAAAAATTTGGGAAGGGTGGGGGTCACTTGGACACTGGTGAAAACAGTGGACAACTGAGGGAGGAGGGAAAATAAAGTGGAAAAAGGAATCATCATCAAAATATCAAGATGAATGAGTTAAAATGTATGGTCGAATTTATTATTTTTTAAAATTTCAATGTGAATAAATAATGAGGCTCTCCAAAAATAGAAATTTTTATTCCTTTTTACATGTGTTCGACTTAAAAGCTGTTGAGATAGAACATGCATGGTTAATGTTCAAGATTTTAAGTTAAATAAATAGTTAATGTAAAGAGCTTTATAACATCAAATCTATCTTATTTTTCTAAATTATAAACTTTATATTTTAAGAAGACTTATCTTGTAAATATCTTTTATTTGATCTAATAGGGTAATTTTTTTTATTTTTGTATAATCTCTTTTTTAAATTTAAAGAAGTAATAGTAATTTGTTATAATGAGTAAAATTACATTTTTGATACTCTTTTTTTTTCTTACATTTTTAGCTTATATATCTTAGATTTTTAGAAGAAGAAAAAACAAAAGCAAGTAGAAAGGTGATGGTGAGTCCTATTTTGGGGAGAAAAAAAAAGCTTGTACTGAATTTGTTGATATATCACTTTCTTCATCATTCATCTATTTTTTGAGATTCATTCACCAATTTGAGAGGCTGACAAACAAATCTGCTGCAACTTATTATCATTATATTTCCCTCTACTGAATCTCATTAATTTTTCTGTTTCATTCTTTCTTGGGTTATATGACCTACTTCCTTTATTATATGTATGTATTATGTCTACTTGTATATATCAAGAAAAATGAATGTGATAATTGCCCTTCCATTTTGGGAAACTCTTTTTTTTGGGCTTTTTTCCCCAATAGGCGTTTGAACATGTAATTTATAATCATGATTTTAAATTTTAAATCAGTGTTTGAAGTTTGAACTTGTGATTTTGGATCATGTGTTTATTTTCTAAATATTAACTTAATCCCAAGAGTTTATATTTTGTAAAATAAAAATTCATGATTTTAAATTTTACAAAAAATGATTCACGTTTTGCGTGATGAGATTATCCGTACCATGTGAAATGATTATATTAAAGAATAACTAGTTATTACTATTATTGATTAATAGATCTTTGTAACAAAATATGTGTCTTTGAAAATTGTAATCACAAACATTTATTTATAAAATGAACATGAAGATATGCTATTTATCAAAACAATTCTTTAGGATATTCTGATATCGTAATTCTTGATTATAAACTATGGCTTGCTCATTTGGTAAGATTGTATAAGAATTGGAGAAATTTTGATAGTTTTCACAACTTATAGGAGTTTTCATGTTTATGAGAAAATATGATTTAATAAATCAAAATTGTATATCTAGAAAAAACTTCAACTTCAAATCAATCTGATTTTAAATCAGGTTCAAATTGGTGCTCCACATCCCTTAATAAGGAGTATTTGTAATAAACCAAACAAGTTTCCTAAGCAGGCCTTTGGACAATATTATTAAGTCTAAGTTTATTAGTACAATAAATTTCTTGTTAATGTTGAAATAATTAATCTTACATGCTAACTTCTTTCTACTATAACCGTTTCCAATAAACCTTGAAAATTGACCCTGTTTTAAGCTTTGAGTTTTGGGAATCATAATCCAATGTTTAATTTTGAAAATTTCCATGTTTGGATAGATAGATTCAAGAGATTTGTATCTTATAATGATGAGGTGGAGAAGGTGGCCACGACAACCTTGGTTAATTTTGATCTTTACACTACTTAATTGGACAACCTATTTTATGCAATGAATTGATTTACACCATATTATATATAAATAATCATCAAGCTTGTAAGATCAGTTATTATACTTTTGAATAAGTTTCTCTCAATATAAATCTTCACCTTATTGAGGATATAAAGTTTGAAGATTAGAATAGAGGGTTAGTAGATGTCGAGTGTTGTATAATTTTCCTTATGAATATTTTTACTATTACTCTCCTATTATGTTATTATTTTTTTTCTTATTATATGTTACTTCTTTTACTCCGATTATCATATTATTTGTTATTGATATTGTTCTTTTTTCCATTATTTCCATCATGGTTTTTCTCTTTTTTTTGTGTGTTCCCTTTTCATATTTGCTTTAAAATGCTTTACTTGAATGAAGTGTCTATCAAAAACAATATCTTTATTTTCACAAGACATGAATAAAATTTGTGTGTACACCATCCTCCACAATTTCACTTGTGGAATTATACTGATGTATGTTGTTGCAAAAGGTTTCTCTACAATTTTCAGCTAATGACTTATTTATTTATTTTTATCAGATTTTTGTTCGAAGTATAAACTTAAATAGCTGACTGCCAACAATTTAAACTAAAAATAGTTGACAAATGTATAAAATGTATAAAATATATATAATGCATGTATAACATATGTATAACTATGCATAATTAATGTATACTTGTTAAAAAAAAATCAGCGAATCTAGCGTGCTATTTATGTAATTTATTTTTTGTGAATGTGTTCCTAATGCGAAATAGAAAAGGTACTTGTAAATTAAGTCCATGGCATTTTTTTAACTTAAAAGTAGTAATACCACTTGCTTGTATTGTTGAAGTTCGTTTACATAAGAATTACCAAGCCCAGCTCCAGGTCCAGTCCATCTTTATCAGAAGTTGGGTTTGGGCTGGTCATCCCTCATCATATGCAAGTCAAAATTGGCGGCCCACTTAAAGTTAGGTCCATGTCTAAACACTATTCCCTTCGTTTGAAATGGTGGGGTCTAAGATACTTTTTTGACTATTTATGACAGAGAAATGATTGGTAAAAGACTTATTTGGACTTCCGAACAGACTAGTCTACGCTCAGTCAACATTCCGAACTTGTCTCGATATTGACAGTTTAGGGGATAGCAAAGAGAGATCGAAAGAAAAGAAGTTGTTCCGAAAGGAGACTCCACCTAACTAGCACGCTCCTCACCTCAATGCTACACTTCGGCAGCTACAAACTAAGATCGCTTCAGAAGAAAAGCTACATCCACTACCTGCATTCACCCTGGCAGGCTAACTCGAGCTTACCCAGGGCCTTACCGCCCGACCCAGCAAGATTAATGCCTACTTATACCTAATGTTGATAGTATCATTAAATATTAGAGAAACTACATAATTAGTCACACTCCACTATTATATATGTACGTATTTTATCACTAATTAAAAGTTTTCTACCATATATTGAGAAGGATAACCCCTAGATACATATATTTTTAAATCTAATACATTTTAGGAGATTTATTATGTATCCTAGATACATGCGAATCGCACTATATATACATGTATGTGGTGTGATTTGTGTGTATCTGGGTTACAAGATACATGCATGGGAGAGTGACTAGAAGATTGTTATGCAATAACTTCCCTTCATTCATCTCTATTCTCTAATTCTGTTAATAAATACTTTCACAACACTTGAGGTGATCGTATAGTCAGATCCCAATATATATTCTTTCTGCAATCAAATGTATTTAAAACTTAATTATAATTAATTCTCCTGTGATTTCTGATAATTTCACGTGCCTTAAATGTTGTGGTGCATAGCTAAGCTAGCTCGCACTCAACTATCATTTGTGTTAAAAAAACAAATATACTTTTGCATAATCTTGCCACCATTTAGTGCTTTAAAATGTACTGCCTCTTTTAAATATACACACTATATGTCGATAATTTTGTTTAAAATAATTTCTGAGCATTATGGTTGATTGTTCACAATAAGTTGCTGATAGCTCTTTCTCACATAATGGCATTACGTATGATCTGTTCCACATTCAATAATGGCACAATAGGTTTGGTTTCGAGCCTTGGATATAAAAAGAATTCTGTTAGAGAGTGCTTTCCCTTTTAAATGTATCTTACACGATGCAAATTTGAATTAATCGGGGTCTAAATATGAGAATCGCACGCCGGATATTGTTCTCAAGATCATATAAATTTAGGAAAAGCAATGTGAACGAGATGTAAAATGGAGACTAAAAGAAGAATAAAGTTATAAAGCAGAGAGTAAGACTCCATTAACATGATCCTATATATGCAAAAAGTTCATTAAACCAAACTGAAGTTGAAATTCATAGCAGTTGGCTCCTACGTGCTCTCCACTTATCTTACATAATCTAAAAAATGAAACCACTAAAAAAAACTGGAAGTAGTCACGAATTTTGTCCTAATTCATTGCTAAATTTGTGCTCGTATGCAAACAAAAGTTTTTGATAATTTGTCTCTAATCCGTAACTAAATAGAAATAACAAGACGAATTTTATTATTTAGTTTCTGAATTTATCCATTGCTAATTATTATTTTTGTAAGTAGTATTGTTAAAAATGAAAAAGGTCACACATTGATGGGTAATGAGATTGGACGATACGCTTCCTTTTAAGCTAGTTTTTGAGGTAAGAGTTAAGTCTAAGACCTAATTTTACAAGTATTTTATCGCCCCACACGCTTATTTCCACTGAAGAAAAAGCAGTGGGGATGCTCTCAAATCAATTAATTAAATATAATTACCAATTTATATTTAAAAATTATGCATGCTCTTGTATAAAAATAGTAGGATAGTGAGCATTCAATTTTGTAACACACTTAGCAAGATGGAGAATTTGTGTTTGTTTTTTCTTTTGATAATATCAATTGTTTTTCCTGTCCATGGCCAGGGAGGACTAAAAACAGGGTTCTATTCATCTTCATGCTCAAATGCAGAGTCCATAGTGAAGTCAACAGTTCAAGCAGAGTTTAATAAAGATCCTACAATTGCTGCTGGTTTACTCAGGCTTCATTTTCATGATTGCTTTGTTCGGGTAACTCTCCTTAATTTCCACTCTTACATACTATGCAGAATTGGAATTTTGAGTTTATGCGTTCTGAATTAAAATACAACTTATTGGGATCTTGATAAATTATTTATACATGTTACATATGGATTCTTAAACACAAATACGAGATTTGAGCCAAAACTTTCAACCTATAGACAAATATACAATTTATTTTTCAGGGTTGTGATGGTTCTGTTTTGATATCTGGAAGTTCGGCAGAGAGAAATGCAGTGACTAATACAGGACTGAGAGGATTTGAAGTGATTGATGATGCAAAATCACAGCTTGAAGCTTCATGCCCTGGTCTTGTCTCCTGTGCTGATATCCTAGCTTTAGCAGCTCGTGATGCAGTAGACTTGGTAACTAACTATACAATAACTTTGATTTAGAAAATTATATTATAACCCAACCTACCTATCGCACTCTGAAGACAGAGAGCATCTCAAAAATAGTCATTTGGTTGTTGGTTAGGAAGAGAGTTATTCATAATATAGCGATTGTGACGTACAATTGTATGTTTTGGTACTATATGTTAATATTTGACGATGTTGATAGGTTGGAGGTCCAAGCTGGGGAGTGCCTACTGGTAGAAGAGATGGTAGAAACTCTTCATCCTCAGAAGCAATGAATTTACCTTCACCATTTGACACAGTTGAGGTCCAGAGGAGCAAGTTTGCAGCTAAAGGCCTCGATGATCATGATCTCGTCACCCTTGTTGGTAAATCTTCATTCTTCAACATACTATGTTCAATTTGTCCTAATTTATATGACACTCTTTTAATTCCTTTGTACTCGTCAGTCTAAAAAAGAATGACAGTTCTCTAAACTTTCCATTTTACCCTTAATGAATGTTTGTTGAAAATGTGTACATGTAGGGGCACATACAATTGGACAGACGGATTGCAGATTCTTTAGTTATCGACTATACAACTTTACAAAAACAGGAAATGCAGATCCAAGCATAGACCAACAATTCTTGACACAACTTAAGACTATATGTCCCAAAGATGGCGACGGATCGAAGAAGGTTGATTTAGACAAAGACAGCCAGTTGAATTTTGATGTGAGTTTTTTCAAGAATGTTAGAAATGGAAATGGGATTCTTGAGTCAGATCAGAGGCTGTTGGGTGACTCTTCAACAAAAGATGTTGTAGATAAATATGCAGGGAGTATAAGGGGATTGTTGGGATTAAGATTCAATTATAACTTTAAACAAGCTATGATTAAAATGAGTAGCATTGAAGTTAAGAGTGGCACTGATGGGGAGATTAGAAAAGTATGTTCCAGGTTCAATTACTATTAAAAAGCTATGCTAACTGTGTTAAATGTCAGCGTGTAACTGAGCATGTTGACATGAATAAATTGGGTTCAATGAGGTTTTCTTTACGTATTCAAGAAACAGACTAAGAGATAAATCTAGTAACATGTGATATGAAATCATGATTTCAAATAATAATGGACATGCCGTAACCGGATATATACCAAGGTACATGTGGACATGCAATCGATATAGAATCATGATTTCAAATCAACGTTTAGACATGTAATTTGAGATCATGATTTCAAATCTTAAAATAAAATGCATGATTTGGAATTTCAAATCAATAATTTCAATTTTTTAAAATGTAAAACTTGACCCATAATTTTATTTTTTTGTGAAAAAAAATTCATACTCTGCACGAAGATATTGCACGTACCGTGTGAATATATAGCACGTAAAGAATTATATTGGACAATAACTAATTACTACTATTGTTGTCTAGTGGATTGTTATAAGATTATGCGTAACCACAAACATCTATTTATAAAAGGAATATGGAGATATGCAATTTATATATCAATGTGGTGTGTTAAAATATTCTGATATCTTATTTATAAACTATGATTCGTCCATTTGATAAGATTGTATAGATATTAGAAAAAATTTAATAGTTTTCACAACTTATAATTTCTTATGCTTATGAAAAAATACAACTTAACAAATCTAAATTAAATGTGCAAACAAAATTTCCACGGCAAATCAATCTAATTTCAAAAATCACGTCCAGGCCTGACCTAAATTAAAAAAGTTAGGTTATTTTGTGCCAATTATTAGCCATAATATGCCATGCTAAATTTCCTTTCAATTTTTTGAAGCAGTCATACTTTTTTTTTTTGGAAAAAAGAAAAAGAAGTTGGGGGTAGGAAAAATGGAAGAGTGAATTATAAGATAAAAAGTCAAACTTTCACTAATAAAAATTAAATTTAAATACCTAACTAACTAAGCTACTTGTATTGCTTGCTTCAAGACATTTGAAGTTCGCTAACATAAGAACTGCCAAGCCCAGGTCAAGGTCCAGCCCATTCCTTGTCAAATGTCTCATTTTTTTAATTGGACAAATTACAGAAATCACATATTTTTAAGGCAAAATTACAATCTATTCACTAAAAGTTTATAATTATAGAAATCCCTCAAACGGATACAATAATATAAGCGCTGAAACATTAATCTGATGCGCAAGATACATTAATCGTTAAGTAAGATACATTACATTTTATACATGATACACTAATCTGATGTACATTTTATACATGATACACTAATCTGATGCGCGAAAATGAGGGATTTTGGAGATTTGTAAAACTTATAGGGGATAATGGTAATAAGTAAACTAAAAGGTGGGATTTCTGTAATTTTTCCTTTTTAATTTTTAGTAATGATCCTTTTTATTTCTATTAGTGTATGAGCAAATTAATTTTACAAATTAATTTGTAAAAATAAAATTAATTTGCTCATACGTTTTACAAATATAATCTGTAATTTTTCCTTTTTAATTTTTAGTAATGATCCTTTTTAATTAAAGATTTCGTATGAGCAAATTAATTTTATTTTTTAAGAAAACATTAGATCACAAGCTAACATTTTATAAATGTTAATTAGCAGACAATTTAATATTTTTGTAAATTTTAAAGATTATATTTACACAACTTTTAAAAATTGAGACGAAAATAATAACCTAAAAAGGAGACGTTTATATAAATGAACCATTTTTACCATAGTCAAAAGGAAACAATAGGTCCCATGTCTAAATTACTAAATACACCTTCTAAATACCCAATCTACCTTAAGTAGTAATATTCGCGCTAAATTATGAGTTTTCGATTTTTCAAGTCATTAAATTATATAGGGATTTAACTTTCGTGTAACGATGACATAAAACTTATTTTACACTATCATATTATGGTGACTTATAATGACTGATAACACTTCCCAATTACTCATTATATCCATGTAGTACTCAAACTTATTTTGCACAAATATGGGAAAAGTATTTCAAATTGGCAAAAAATGAATCCAAGAATCTTAGTAGGTGTGGCGGATCATCCAATAACGTGTTCAGAATTTTTATAAAAGTGATTTCGATCTATTATCACAATTTTATTTGTAATTAATTTTAGGACGTAGAACTATTGGGTTTGATGCATTAATTTATTCCAAATCGATGTTTATGTTGCATCTTTTCTAGCAAGTAGTATCACATACCTTAAGAGTATCTTTGCCATTGAAAATCACCGCCCTTTATCATATATTTGTGATAATAGAGACAGAGACAGAACTAGAATATAACTCTTACAAGTTCGATCGAACTCAATAACTTTGATTCAAACTTTGTATTTATTTTGAAAGAATGATTCAATACATAATTTAAATGAATTCAAATCTTAATCTATAAACTTTAGATTCTGATTCCGCATCAGAATATAACTATAAGGTATTTATAACCATAGCATGAACTGCAACATTTGCCGAAAGTTTTTTATTCCTTTATTTTTTTCATTTTAAATGAAGCACTTTCTCCTCATTTGGGCCTTTTAAGCCATGATTTGATGTGGATAATTGCAACTGACAAACAAAATCATTGCGTATGCCATAGTTTATGGTTTTGCCCTCCTGAAGTTTTTTGTTCTAGTTCAAGGGGTAACAAACTATTACCGTTTAATTCATGACACGATCTAAACATTGTTTGGTCACGAGTTCTAAACATTGTTAGATGAAGCACCAAATCTAGATTAAGATTTCCGTTACACTTTACATATATAAAAAATATTGTCATTCTGCTATTCCCATTAACAAGAAATTAATCACTATCAAATTCTGCTATACTCCAACAATGTACACTTTGCTGAGTGTGAATAAGCTGTATTAGCTTGATTAAAATTCAGAACCTGCTGTATTGTATTAAATGTGGTAACCAATGTTATGTACCATAAAAATTGGACTATAGCCTAAGTACCTAATCACTAAAATAATAGTAAACCAGAGACCCCTAAAAGACATCCTCAAAAATCTGGAAAATCTGCTTCTGGCTCTGGTTGTTGAAATCACCTAACAGTAACCCAGTCATCATCAGAACACCATTCAGATTCTGTACTAAATTCACTCACTAACCCCATGAGCCTCTCCTCCGGCGAAGTAGACCAACACCCACAGCTCAAATTCATATTTTCTTGATTTTCCGGCGAGGGTAGAAAAGTAATTGAACATGTTACCGATGATTGAGCACATTCATCAGATACCCAATCTGGGAAATCAAATGGGCATTTAGGAGATATTGATGAAACACCATTCTTGATTTCTTCATTTAATAATGTAACAGTATCATGATCAGCCACAAAAGGATGTTTTAGAAGCATCTCAGCCGTCCATCTCTTTCTTGGATCTTGAACAAAGCATTTGCTTAGAAAATCCTTTCCTTCTTCCGATAGTTCTTCAGGGATTTGGGGCAACTGATTTTTAACCCCAATTGCCATTAACAATTCTGTAATATCGGAGAATCTATAAGCTGGAACTCCGGTAACCATCTCAGCTACCACACACCCAAGTGCCCATACATCTGCCGGAGTACCCTGTTCGCCGCCGGTGACCATCTCCGGCGACATGTACAATGGGGTACCCCTCAATTCACATCGCAATTCATCATCTTTCTTGATTCCAACTCTCTTTGCCAATCCAAAATCAGCAATTTTCACTTTACCATCTTCACCAAGAAGAATATTTTGAAGCTTAATATCACAATGAGCATACCCAATTTCATGTACATACTGAAGCCCTTTGAGTATACCTTTTGTGTATCCACTAACTTCAAATTCCGACAACTTATAATTCTCCGATTTCTTGAGCTTTTCCGCTAACGAACCTCCAGAAGCATACTCCAGCAACAAATTATACAAACTTTCACCATTTTCAAACGAATAGCTCTCACCGAAACATCGAATGATTTCTGAACACCCATTGAGTTCATCCAAGATTTTTTTCTCGTTCACGAGCGAAACAGAGTGAGAAACCCCAGATGATTTCACTACCATTAATGGAAGAAATTGAGTACTCTGTTTTCTGGGTATTGCAAAATTAACTTTTCCAAAGCTTCCATGACCAACAGCTTCACCACGAACCCAATCCATGGAGAATCTTTACAAAATTTCGTCAATTTTAGGGATTTTTTTAAAGGTAAAGAGTGAGAGAGAAAACAGAGGAGTCTGCAAGTCGCAACGAATTCTGTTTTACACACGCTAAATATATATACTCCTCCCATCCTATATGTCATTTTTTTATTTGCACTTCCATTAAGAAATAAAATAATTTTATTCTTATACCTTTATTTAATATTTGTTTATGACAATTTTGTAATAAATGATGAAATGTTAGATTTCAAAAATATAAATGCATTTGGATAACTATTTAAATTTTAGAGTTTATTTTTGGAGCCAAATTTTTTCACCAATTGATCCAAAAAAATTGAAAAATCAAGTTTTTTCCACCTTAATATTCCTATATATTTTGTGTAAAATGTTTTTAAATATTTTTATATATAAATTCTTCAAGCAAACATGACAACATCACAAAATATTCAAATTCCATTACTTCAAATTGATCTAAATTTTCCTTTGAACTTTTTGAAATGTCATCTTCCTTGATAAAATTTGTTGAAGCTTCTACTTTCAAGATTATTTTGAAATTTTTTTCATCTTTTATTTTAATTTGTTTGTTGATATTTTTTTTCAAAATTAGATTTTATAGAATAAGTAGTGAATAAAGAAAGTAGTTAATTAATGAATGAAGTACTCTCCCAATGAAATTAATTACTTGTCATTTTGTAGGTTAGTCAAACTAAATACATTTTCAAGATTAATTACTTAATCTATCAAGGATATAATGGGCAAAAAATGATAATTTATGCATAAATTTTATAAAATGACATATATTGTGGTTTATTTATTTTTAGAAAAGGGCAACATATAATATGGGACGGAGGGAGTATATATGTTTTTTTTTTTGGACAGTTTTCCTTTTTTGTTTCCGTGAGGAAGTGGGTATATGATTTTATTTTTTTACCATAATAATAATATGGGAGAAATAAAGTATGATAAAAAGAAAAAGAAAAGAGCACGTGTTTTTGGAAATATATTTCTTCTTAATTTGGTTGAAACAGAAACAGCGTACCGAAATGTTAATTTAAAAAACGTGGTTTGTTAAGGTGGGAAAGCATTAAATAAAACGAAAAACATGAAATATTAAAGATCCTTCAAGGACCACGCCGACAACTTCATTAACGACATTACGATACCATGAATTATAGTACCTAAACAACATGTTTAGTGTTTAATCTTAAAATAATTTTAAAAAACACCGTATTTGATTTTTTTTGTTTTTTTACTTTTACTTGAAGAAAGGGCAAATACACTTACCATAATTGATATATTTCCTTTTCTGGAAGGAAAAGAGATATTTAGCTAATTCTTTTCTTGAAGGAAAAAGTTTTAATTTTTTATAAATTGAGATTTGGTATTACAATGTACCTTTTAAAGAGTAAATGTTACTTACTAAAATAATAAATGTACTTTAAATATGATTTTAGCTTAAATATACTAATGATATAAGTTATAATTTAATGTGTTATAGCTTGTAGATTGTATGCCATATTTTTTCAAGTGTAATTAGTTTACTTAGGACTTGTATTAATATAATATTATCTTTTAAATATTCCCATACTGTAAAGTTTATTTAAAATTTTCAAATATATAAAATTAAACTATTAATAAACGGGGTATGCGTTTCATGTGGCTAACAGGGTTAGGCCAAATGTCGTAGCATTTGTTGTTCTTTCAATTTGGGATTTTGAAACTTTCTTCCTCTTTACTTCTTACTCCACATCAACTTCACTTGCAAATTTTGGGTTGGATTAATGCGCCTTATTTATTTTTATTAAAATAAGGACATCTAATTCTGAATGTTAAAAATGTACATAAAATTTTAGATGTCTGAATCTGAATTCCTATCTGAATACTACATGATTAGGTTGAATATATTGATAGATACTTAATTTCTAATAAAAAATATTTAATAGAAATATTTTATCACATGTTCATATACTCAATCTGAATATATCATAGTTCAAATATCTGAGTAAAATTTACTTACAAATTTAAGGAATATATCGATATATTTGGCTAAACAATTAGTATAAGTTTGTGTTTTCAACATGATCGAGATACATAAATTTATCTTTATTTAAAAATTACTCATAAATTTAAAATCTAAAAAACAATACTAAATTAATACCATAGAAATAGAATATTTTTACAAATCATATGACAGTTGGGATTGGTGAAAACTAATAGTGGTGGTTGTAGGTCTCGATTTTGGATTTTCGTTGTGTGGGTGATGATGGTAATTAATTATAGCTAACAGTAATAATTAACAATGACAGTTGATGGTAACAATTAATAATTGTGATGAGCGATAATGATAGTCAATGGTGACAGTAAATGATAAAGGTGGTTGACGAGATATTGTGGTGGGTGATGACGATAATTGTTGTTAGCGATCGTTGGTTGCGATGATGATTATAAATTTTGGCTAATGGTGGTGTCGACTAGCTGTGTTAATTGACTAGTGGTTCTATATGATTGATGGCGATAATTGTAAATGATGGCTAATAATGATGTTGATTAACTGTAGTGATGGTTATAAATGGTAGATAGCAGTAATTAATAATGATGGACTCAACGATATTTAATCGTGAAAGTGATATGAAATAGTAATGAGATGTCATCTTTATATAAATTCTAGAATCTTAATAATATTACTACTTCATTATAAATCATATTTTTTTAAAGCAATCCAGAGTCGATTCCTATTTATAATGGTTATCTATATAACCTACAGTTTTTTTTATATATTTTCCCAGCTTAATTAATGCTGGTCAACGTAACCACTGGCTGCGTTTACCATATAATTGTTTTAGATATCTCAATATATATTTTTTGAAAAGAAAAACAAAAAAACCTCATCAAGAAGAGATTGCATGGTTTTAAAATACTAAAACGTGCCAACAAATTCCTAAAACTTATCGTTTTAAAAATGAGAAACATGGTGCACGATATTGCAAAATTATTTAAATAACTCGATTTATTAGTCCATAATCTATAGTTGTATTAAAAAATCGATACTTGTCCAGAGAGGGATGTTAGATGTATTATTGGATTTGATTCACACCTACAGCTTATTATAAGATTAGCTTCATTAATAATTTGGGTTAATGTATACTACTTACTGTCAGAATTATATATAATCAAATATGCTAGCCTTTTATATCTTTAAGAAATAGTCAAAAAATTCCACTGGAATATGTTTAACGTGCAATAGTTTTACTATGAATAGTGACAAATATAATCCATTTTTTTTATTGTTATGATAGTGCTAGTTGTAATATTGTATTCTCAGATCTCTTGCAATATTATTGAAGGGTTGAAGCTATATATTAAAAAAACAAAAAGAAAAGGATCAGAAAAATTAATTAAAGGGCTTCTAGGCTGGATGAGCTAAGTTTAACCAAATTATGAAGAAAGGATAACTTAATTATTACTTGACTTGAATCTATTGTAATCTGAAAAAAAATAAAGAATCCTAATTCCCATGACTCATAATGTAATGGAAAAAATTGGCACTATTATTCCTTTCTTCATAAGCTAATTTATAGAGATAGCGATCCTAATTTTAAAATAAATAAGAGAACATGTAATTGTTTATTTTAAAGAAAGAAACAAGCATATTTTAATTATCACTAAGGAAGAAATTACAATTTCATTATTCCCTTTTACTTGTTTAGTTTACATTTTGCATTCTCCTTAATTAAGTGTTTATTTTACCAAGTTTTCCTAATTAATTATCCTTCAGTCCCTTCGGGAACATCCGATAAAAATAGAAATCTAATTAAACTAACAATCTCTAATAAATTTGAAAATGATTACTTAATATAAGAGTAGTTTCCCCCCTATTGATTCTAAAATTTACATGTAAAAAATAAGATATATTTTTAATAGAGGGAGTACTATCATATACTCCCTCCGTCCACAATTAATTGTCATGGTTTCCTTTTTTAGAGTCAAACTATAAGAACTTTGACCAACATTTTACGATGTATATTTTTATCATATTGATATGCAAAAAATTGCAATTTATAGTACTTTTCGTATAGTTTTTGAATATCTAATTTTTTTAAAAAAAATATTAAATTAACGTAATCTAATTTAATTTTAAAAATTAGTCAAATTGACTTTCGAAAAACACAACATGACAAATAAAAATGGACAGAGGGAGTAGAAAAGAATTTGCATTTTAATTTGTATGGCAAGAGCATGGAGAAGGAAAACAATAAAAGGATTTGAGAGAAAAGTAATATATTAATTGGGATATATATATGTTGTGAATGAAAATAAAAGCAAGGAACCCCACACAAGTGGAGAAGAGAGGACACAGCTATATATTTGAATCATAATTCATGTGGAGTTACTAAGCACTATCTACCAACAATTAAGGACCCCATACTATTTTCTTAGCTCCTCACATGCAAATGAATCCACCCTTTCCCTCCCTTAGGAACCACACATTCTTTTGCATTTCTTTTCTTTTCAAACATAACTGTAATTTTTCTGTTTCAATTTATGTGATAAAAGTAAAGAAAAATATAAGGAGAATTGTAATTTTTCTTTTCTTGATTGCCCATTGTAAATGATTATCTCATGTCCCAATTTTGAAAAAAAAAATTACTTTCTAGAATAAAGAGGTGCAAAAATAGAGTAGTAAGTATTCCCTTATTTATTGAAAATGTATTAAAGAATTAATAAAAGTAGAAAATTACTCTTCTTATTAATAATATTTTCTTAAAGCCCATACAAAAATTTATGTAGACAACTAAATGAAAATAGTAAGTTAAAGGTATATATATATATATGATATGACCAGAAAAATAGGAAAGGGTACTCTGTGAGATTCCTCTCTTTGCGGCGCAACTGCAGAAGCAGCGATACTGTTTGTTTGATGCTTTCACCAAAACTCCCTCCACCTTTTTGCTATGATATGACCTATGACCACTTTATTACCCCAATAAAATTTTGTAGATTTTATCTATATTATGCTATTTTTGGCTTTCCAAAATAAATAAGTACTACTCTATATTCTACTAAATTTGTATATACCAATCAAGATAATGCTCTACTAATTACTAATATTCTATTTTAATTTGTAATTTTTATGACCTCCTCTATAAGGTCATGTTATTGGTAAGTTGTAACTGCATCATTTGGCTAACTCTCTTTCGTTACTATTTATTTGGTCTACCTCTACCTCTTATCGAAATCATCTATAACCAACCTCTGACACTAGGTTATCCGTGCATCTCATTTTCTCATGCCTAATCGATCCATATAAACTTCGTTTCTCACATTTTTTCCTCCATCAAAATTACTCTTACCTTATCTCGAATATCTCAATTTCTAATTATATCTCTTCTAGTGTGTACCTAGAGTTTTTGGTCAAAATCATCCCTAAATTATACTTCAAACTTAGATTACATCCTTAAAATATCATTCTTACTAGAAAACATTTTTCAAGTATTTAAAAGTTTAACAATTTTCATCATTCTACTTGAATTTGTCAAAAAAACTAACAGACCCCACAAAAATCAACTCACGCCATTCGTATTTATTATTTTGAGATATGCCAAAAATATTATCCTGAACTTTTTCGGCAATTGAGTTTAGCATTATGCAAAATCTTTTAATTTGACAGTTTTTTTCATTTATTTTTCATGTGATTTAATATTAAAAATTATCAGTTGAAAGATGGAGATTATGATGGAAATTGACAAATATCTAAGGATGTAATTTGTACGATCCCTTAATTTTTTGACAATATCAATTAATTTGGAGGATGTTTTCTTTGATACAAAACAAAAATGACCTTGTATTTGAGAACAAAGGTCATTTTGGTTTTGTTCTCAAATACAGGGATAAGATTTAGTCCATCCCATGTGTGATTAAAGACATTTGTCCAACTTACAAATACTCAAGGGCGGACCTAGTTTAGAAATTACAAATTCATGCTAATCTGATAATTTTTTGTCCAAACTATGTTCCTATATGTATATGCATTAAATTTCAGTACATGTTATATGCATGTATCTATAAATTTGACTAACGAACTCATCTATTAGTGTATATCAACTTGATACAATCTATACACTTTAAACAATCACGAGTTAATCGATCTTTGGAGTTACGTACTCCTTTTCAATTTAAATTTCACAAAATCGTTTTTCAATTTCAATGAAATATTATTATCCAAACGTAGTGGGCTAATTAGATTTTTCCATTTCCATGCAAATTATAACTAATTACAAGATGGGCATGAAATTAAAGTAGGGCCACCAATAGTCATGGACAAGGATCATGCAAGTAAGATACATGCCATTAGCTAGCTAGTGACTGTGACTGTGACTGACCCAAAAATTTGGTAGTATAAATATTACACTATATATTATATGGTCAATGCAATGCACCTGAGGCAATAACATGTGCACATGTTCTTAATTCCCAAAATTTGCATGAGGGCAACAAATAGAACTTGCTTGTAGGTATGGGATTGCTCATCAACTTACATTAAGTACTTTGCAATTTGCATTTCTGAGGATTTTCTCATGATACATCGCTTTCTCTTTCTTTATTTTCAGTTTTAATTTGGTCGATGGAGACCCTTTTGTTCCATCACAATAAATACATACACACACACACACACATATATATATATATATATATATATATATATAAATAATAGTAAAAAAAATTTGATCAAAATAATATACATACACTTGTAATAAAGAAATAGACTATTACAACTAAAATCATCTTGTAAATTACACTATTGCCTTGCTAAGACTAGCTAAAATACCATATTCTATTAAGTCAGTTATAGTAGAGTAGGAATCTAGAAAACTTCAAATTAAGAGGTCATACTCTGCCAACTACGCTTGGTTAAAGCATTATTCCAGTTTGTTTCATTTCCTTTCAAGTCTAGTAGAATCACTATGATAGTTTTCCCATTCTCTCCGACCGATGTGCTAGATCTTCTATCTATTCAATTGACTCTAAAGTTAGGAAGACTGTCTACCTTCGACTGAAAGTGTCTTCGCCTATAACTCTTCTTTGCGTCCCATACTTTTTTATATAAAAGAAATTGGGCGTAGGGGAAATGGGGAGGGGATTACAATGCGGGAATCAAACCCTCACCAACAAGGTGGGAGTTCAGATAGCCAACCAACTGAGCTACTAAGATTCCCCATTGCATCCCATACTTGTGTTGTGTCATTACAAGAAAAAAGAGATGTTCAATTGTTTTCTCTGTCTGTAGGCAAACTGGACAACTCTTGTCTTCAATCATGTCCCATCTAACCAATATGTCTCTTGTATACAATTTCCTTGTGCTATTAATGTCTCCAAGAAGATCCATCTAGAGGTGTGCCTGTCTGCTTACCTCAACGTTGAAGTGTGTCAATTTTAAGATGAACGTGCCCATATAATCCCAACTTTTTATGCCCCTTTTTAGTTTATGACTTCTTTCTCCTCATCCCACGCATTATATTAATTAGAGATAAGACATAAAAATACACCTAAATCATAGTAAATTGTCAATTACATATATAATCTATGTGGAGGTTCTACCAGTCTATAATTTTATTTCATTTTATATTATTTACTCCCTTCACTAATTATCTGAAAAGAAAACAAGTTAAAACGCATCATGTGCATAAACGCACCTATATTATACAAAAAAGGAGGCATTTTAATGTCTTATTTTATTTGATTCTTTTATGTTCAAACTGATCGGATTTCATAGTCTCTCAAGTCTCAATCTTCTACTGTGGTACGTTGAAATTTCAGTTTATATCTATATATATATACATTTTAATGGAGCATGAATTTTTTTTTATCATATTGTTGGTGTAAATACACCAACACATTTTTTTATAGCTGAAGATGTTCTATACATTTAATATACACGAGAGATGTGAAATACTACTCAAATTTTTAATGCATTTATTTCAGTTACTGTTCTTGCTGAGTCAAGAGACCTGATCCGTTAATGTACAGTGGACACATACATTCTAACAATTTCCTAATACAAATATAAAATTACTGAATTCGTCCAAACACTTAACTAATACCCTCCCTTTTAGTGGAATTTTTACGTGATAAACATTTGAAGAAGTCCCTGCATGACATGGTTAAAAATGAAAAATCAATTAACCACCCACTGGGAAAAAAATTACTTCCGAGTCTGATAAAATTTGGGTTGGTGCTGGTCAAAACTTAAGTAGTAGAGGCAACATGTGAATCCTTTGTATTCGATTCAATGTTGACAAATTAAAGATACATGCCTCCTTCCAAGTGAAATTTCACATGTCCAATTGTTTAAATAGGGACATGTAGCTAGGTAGGTCATACATAAGAAAATATTATATATATAACGATGGTGTAAAAATATGTATACAATTAAAATTATATTTAAGATAAATTAACTATAGGTATAAGGAAAATTGTATGAAATAGCAAACTATTAATTCAAATTAAATGTTATAGCCATAGTTTATTTTATTTGTAATTCGCAGTAAACATCCCATTTTTTTGTCATTTGATTCGGTATACAATTAGCCATTTTCGGTATACAAATATATAAAATGTGTTTGTGTTTGTATAAAGCGAGAGAAAAGTGTATATACAAATACAAATACATATATTTTCGTCCTATACACTTATAATTATACAAATACAGATCTTATTATACAAATTACAATGTATAAATGAATTTATACAAAACTGAACAATTTGTATAAAATTGAATGTATCTAGCGAATTATACAAATCAAAAGCTCCATAACAAACTTAAAATTTGCTATGGAGCGCAATTATGCAAACTATAACTATAACATACAAATATGATTTTTATGTTTGCTATATGTGAAAGTTGCTCAATTTTATATAGGGATAAGGGTCTAAAAAATACCCCAACTTTGGTCGAATTTGCTGGTGCGATACTAAACTTTCATGAGGACCTATTACCTCCCTAGACTATTTAATACTGTATTTTAAACATATATATTTGCCCACGTGGACATAAAAAATAATGTAAAATTATAAATAGTAATGTGTCCACGTGGGCACATATATACCTTTAAAATACACTATTAAATAGTTTAGGGGGTAAAAAATACACTATTAAATAGTC
>JAJOOS010023898.1:0-32025 GCA_029582725.1 Solanum chiquidenum
AATCATTGGACAATGATGGCCTAATCATTGGACAATGATGGCCTAATCATTGGACAATGATGGCCTAATCATTGGACGTGATTGTGCAGCTAATAACTCAGTGAATTAATGTTTATAGTTGAACATTAGAAATATGTTAATCTGCAAATTGTTTTGAGGCACGTACGTCAATGATATTTGACATTAGTTAATTATCTATTTATCACTTTATGAGAAATGGGTATGTTAATTGGTATCTAAATTAAGAGTTTGACTATAAATTTGAGTGAGTTTTTGGGTCTAGACTAGACACATCGTAATATGTGTGTTGTTAGTTTTGAAATCTTATTGTGCGATTACTTATTTGAATAGATTGCATTTATTTGAAAGTCCAATGAAAGAGGAAGACGTGAGTCCCATAGTGATTGTTCGACTATTTGAGGCAAGTGAATTTCTAAACTCTTGTTAAGTGTATAGAATCATGTATTTCCTTGTGGGTTGTGTTAGGGAGTAATGTGACTTGGTGATTGGTTGACTTGTCCATATTGAATAATTCTAATGATGAAAAAAGGGGTAATAAAAGGCAATGTGATTAATTGTTGGTGTGTGATGTGTTGAGAATGGTTTGAAAGGCTTATTGACTCACTGTTGATGTTATATCACGATTGTGTTTTTGTGAATTGTGCATTACTATGAAAAATGGTCATCTCCTAATTATTTATGTGAACATGTCATTTGCATTGGTTCTGAGACATGGTTGTGATAAATGTTATGTGAATTGATGAAGAATAAGAAATTAAAGAGGATGATCCATTTTGAGGGAGGTGTCATTGCAGTGATGGATACTATTATCGATGGACGTGTTGCACACCGCGATGAATTTTATTATCGAGGGTCGTGCACGCCGTGATGGATGCATGGACATATATGTCCCCCATGGGTCCCGTACAGTGAGACAGCGGGTGTGTATCGTTAGGTCAGACATGCATCACTATACTTGACATTGCATTTCATTGCATTGCAAATCTTTATCATTGGTGAACTTGATCTTGTGAGTGCCTTTTTGTGGAACTTGTGATCGATGAACATTGAGTTTGTTGTTGAGGATATGTAATTGTTAGAGTGTTTTTGTTGAGTTGTGAGCTATGTAAATTGTGAACTGTTAGGTTGGACTGAATTTATGCAGGTTGTAGTTGTGGAGGTTTGGTTGGGGTGGTAAGGAGTACCCGTATTCTATTTCCTTAGCTTGTGTTTAGAAGTTTACTTGCAGAGTATCGTGTGGTTTGGTACTCACCGCTTGCTTCTACATTTTTGTAGGTTACTAGCCTGGATCTTCGTGATACGCTCTATTCTCTTATTATCTGAGGCTTCTTGTGGAGATTTGTGAAGTAGATGTTTGTCATCTCATTGGACCTTCTTTCTCCTTATTTATGATCTTGTTCTATTCTAGAAATAATGTCATTTGAGACTCGTGTGTTTCTTTGAATCAATTGTAATATTTAGAGGCTTGTACACGTGACAACAACGTTTTGGGGGTTTAATTAAGTTGACTTTGTATTCCGCATTAGTATTAGTGTTAAACTTTCATCCTTATTTTAACTTCCGCATATTATCGTTATATTTGATTTAGGCCGACTTGTCTTAGTGGGATAAGACGAGTGTCATCACATCCCTTTTTTTGGGTCGTGACACTCAGAATCTTACTAGACCATACAACTAACCTAAAATGGCCATTCCAGAGCTAATTGAACTGTCAGAATTGCATTCAGAGACAGTCTTCCGACACTTTTGACCAAAATCACCTGTTCAAGGTTCAAAACTCCAAAACATAGAAAATCGTGTAAAAACTAAACGAACGACCAAGTTATCAATTTATCAGTCTCAACAAGTCATAAATCACTTGGGGTCACTATAGAAACACTCTAATGATGAATATAGGGCATTTACACATAAATGACCCTTAGGGTCATTATTGTTGAATTCTTGCTTACCGTTCCTTATGGGATTCGACGCCAACTCCTCATTGGGTTTTATATTGCTAATGACCGCCTACACGTTGAACTATAACATATATAGTTTAGTGTTACCAAACTAGTCTCTTTAAATTCTTTCAAACATATTATTTTGCTTATGTTTAGATGTATGCTCAAATGCAATTCCATGTTATAGGTTTACTAGGGCCAGAAATGACATCGAGTGTCGGCCACAACCAGGGTGTAGTCTCGGGGAGAGACATTTTTATTGTGTCTATAAAGAGATTTGAGCGTACTACTTTCTTTCAATCCTTGAGGTTTGATCCTGACCTCATAAGATAGGTATTGTTTTTGCATGCGACCATCCATGTCTTAAACACGAGATATAGTTGAGCGTTATCAATTTACTTACTAGATTTATAAATGTATGATAAATGTATTCTTGTCTAGATTCTCGACCATAGATATATAGGTGTGAAAATGACTTGAATAATTGAGTTAGAACTTAATAGATTCTTACTGGCTAAATTAATTAACCGTATTAATGACTAATCTGGATAAATTAAGAAGTTGTATCAATTAGAATATAAAATGATTGTAAGGTAGCCCATAACCATAGATTGATTTCATTTCATTGATAATATTAAAAATCTAATAATATTTATTAGTTATAATTTATAATTTTTTTAGATTATATTCATTTGGTTTTATTTTATGTTAGTTAATAATTATAGGGAAAAGGGTCTGGAAAATACTCTAATTTTGGCCGAAATTATTGGTACGATACCAAACTTTATGGAGGACCTTTTACCCCCTGCACTATTTAATAGTGTATTTTAAAGGTATATATGTGCTCACATGGACACATTACTATTTAAAATGATGCAATATTTATGATGTCCACGTGATCAGATATATACCTTTAAAATACACTATTAAATAGTGCAGGGGGTAAAAGGTCCTTTCCAAAGTTCAGTATCGTTACAACAATTTTGGTCAAATTAAAGTTCGGATATATTTCAGACTTTTTTCCCACATCAAATTTTATTTCACATTTAGATGATTGTGATAGTTTGATCCAGTTAATGATAAATCACAAGTGTACATAGTCACTCTTTTCACTTGTATGTTCAGGTATACTTATGTGTGTGTTTGGGACCAACAGTAATTAGGTCTTTATTGGGCCAAGATGACATGAATCCGAATAAATCAAGTAGCTTAGAATTCCAAATTATTAAGCTGAAAGAATATGTTAAATGAATTGTTCTCATGTATTTGTATGTTTTAATACATTTGTGTGAGTATATATAAATTAAACAAAAGTTGGATAAAAAGATTGGTAAAATATTAAGTCAAACATGATAAAAATATTGAACAAGGCATTCTTAGTCATATAAATACGGAAGAATTTTATACTTTCCCCTGATAAAAAGAAAAAGGAAAAAGTTGATTCCATTTTATTCATCCAATTGCGATGAAAAGAGTGAGATCCTTGGTGTCCATATCATGATAATCAGCCTTGGAAGAGAAAGACTCTACCGGAGATGTTGCATTATTTGACATGACGATATCGTTAGAAGCATCATGTCCGTTGGTAGGGGGGTGATAGTATAAGCCGGAGGTTTGGGGATAATGCGCCCGAATTCTATTGGCAATTTTGGCACCCGCATCGAACATCTCAACGTACTTGCCCATCTCCCCGGCCTCCTCTTTCTTCCTCCGCCCAAATTTTGCTCTTCTTCTTCCAAAAAAGAGACAGAGGGAAATGGCTTGGAAATTTGGAATACGTAGTAATAGAGAAACAATTTAGAAGATATACCACACGTAAAATCCCCCCTTTTTGAGATAAGCCATCAAATATTGGAGGGCCACTAAAGTACTAAGTTATATGAAGGCAGCCTTGTAGTATTGTGGATTAAAAATTCTAATAAAATCATAGGCCATCTCTCAACTCCATTTACTTATCTTTATTATTATTTGTCATTTTAATTGGTTTACTTACTATATTACATATTGTTGGTGGCTTAACCTATTGCAAACACCCGTAGTGAATTTCCCTCTGCAAGTATATATGTCAAATAATATTTTTAATGTATATATATTTAAACGTATAACTTATAGAATATTTCTTCTTTAAAAAAATAATAAACTTTAATACGATATTTTTTTTTGATTCCCTAATGAGAAATTCTCAATCCACTTCTAATGGTATTTTCTAATACCCTCTTGTACGTGCAATCTGGTTCTTTAATCTCCATATCGGGTGATTTTTTTTATTTTTTTTTACTTTGGATGAATGATTTTATCACTTCTGAAAAGGTAAAATATTGAGGGCTAAAACCGACAAACTATGTAGGTTTTATTAATGAATTTCTTTTTATTTATCTATCTTTACATACTACCTTAAAGGCATGAAATCCCTAAATTGAATGATAAATTACTATAATACCCCTAGATAAAACAACAATCTATATCTATTTGAATAACATTTGTTCTCTTGAAAGGTTATGACTTTTCTTTTGAGTTGTGATTTATCTGATGAGTTGTGACTTTTTTGATGATGTTTTGTCTTTCTCGATAAGTTGTGACTTTTACAAAGAATTGTGATTTTACTGATAAGTGGTGACTTTTCTAAAGCATTGTTACTTTTCCAAAGTGTCGTGACTTTTCAAATAAGTCACAATAAGTACAAGTTCATACTACCCTTTATTGACTATAAATAGAGGAATTTCTTACGATTTTTCAACCACAAAACTATCTAATTTTCTACTCTTCTTCTTCATTATCGTTGAGTGAGAATGAATGTCAGTGAAACTAGACTCACAGTTGCATCTCACGTGGTCTATGTCGGTTAACGATATCTCCCATACGTTATGATTTTCATACTAATGCATGACATGGTACTATGTTTTTAGAATTAGAGCATCAACTTTTATGTTATGTTTACTTGGTCATTGCATTATAATGTTTTACAAACTTATGAGAAAATGGCCAAATGCCCCCCTAACCTATATTCGAATGTCCAACTACACACTTCAATTTCACCGGGGTCCTATCACCCTCTTGAACTTTTTAAAATTGAAATTTATATCTCCCTAAACGCTTACTTGGCAAAGTGAGTGTATTTCACTCTCTTTGAGAGAGCAAAGAGAGTGAAGACCAAAAACAAATATTAAAATATTATTTCTAATATATTTTTCATAAATATATGTATTTTTATTTATTATTCCTTTTTTCCTAATTGTTTTTATCTCTTTTAATTTGTTTTCTTCTTCATAGTAACTTGATACAACATATATGACAAGCATCATATTTCATCATCAGTTTGAAATCATCGCCAACACTACGTCAATTATACACCACAAATCTTATTAGCAATTTCACCCACCAGTTTCCTCACTCAAGAATTATGTACCAAAAATATTTCAAAGCAAAGCAAAATTAAGCTTGAATAAGGATAACCAATTGTTTTTCTTCGATAAACTTTGAATATTAAGAAATTTTTCCATCCTATATTCAATACTCAACAGACCCATAGAAATTTTCCTCAACTGATTTTAATATCTGGTCATTTTTCTACAAATCTTAAAAAATATAACACCCGTTCTTCATCTTCTTCGGCCCATTGCTATGAAAATTTGATGTAAAATCACCTAAATTCTTCTCAAAATTGCCCAATAATTTTGAATATAAGCTTTTCTCGACATTTCGATTCCTTTGATATATTACCCACTCAAAATGAAGCTCGTTTGTGGCAAATCGAATTTCGAACTCAAGCTTTTGAACTATCTTTAATGGAGGTTTCAAGTTGGTGCTTCACATTTTAAACTATGAGCTTTAGTTTTCCCATACAGAACTCTTCCAACCATCAATAAAAGCAGCTCCCAAATCAAGAATATAGATCCAATAATTTCATATGGAAGCTCATCGATTTCCATGGAATTTTGGCTATTCTTCAAATCTAAAAATCTTTGTCATGAACTCAGTCAAACTCATCATGTTTGGCTTCAAATAATTACCAACCATCTATGTTATCAACAAGTTTCAAATTTGAAGATCCAAAATACATCCATAAATTTTGGCATTGTGACCTTTAACTAGACAATAAATCAGAAAGTGGTTGGTCCCCTAAATAAATAAATTTTACCACACAACTTGGTCTCTCTATGGGTGTATTCTTTACTAAGCCTTACTCTTGACCCCATAATAGCTATCCCTTGGTCTGTTCAAGCTATTAGGTAAGGGTTGGTAGCCTAAAATCTCCATTGTATAATGTATTTTCTAGTTCGTTACCACCTTTGTCTGGAGAGTAGGAATAAAGTGAGTTCTAGCTAACGTAGGCCTCCTTTAAAAAGTAATCAAAGAAAATAGAAAAACAATAAAGTTACTAGTTATTAGGTCTACTTCTTTAATTTCTCATGGTTCCTGCAACACTAGTTGTGGAATAAGCTAGCCATGCTTTGGTGATCACAACGCATATTAATTTGGTTAAGATAAATAATAAACTTACAATTAGAGTAATTAAATTATGTAATCTTGAATTGAAGTTTCAATTTTATGATAAAGATAAGTGATATAATGTAAACCAAACGATTCAACAATTAAATAGAAAAGTGGTTTACAACATAATTCTTAAAACCAACAATCTGAACTCTGAAAATAATCATAGAAAGAGTTTTTATAAAAACTAATCCTAATTCAAATAAGCTAGGGAAACTAAGGAAAAATAAATTTCGGCAACATTTTCTACGACCCACGATCTACAGGTCGTAGAGTCTCTCTCTCTTTAAATTAGTAATCAAAACGTTTCTATGGTTCTTTTCAATGGACAAGACTTATGGTCCGTATACCTATGTACGGTCCATCCTGTTCACTCGTAGTCCCATTAATGGAGCCTAACTTTCTTATCTTTTCTATGACCATGAACCTACCATTCGTAGAACTTTCTATGATACATAGCCCTTTTTCGTAGCTCCAGCCTTGTCTTCAATTCATGCTACCCTATATACAAGTTTTCCCTATGGCTCGTAGAAGTTACTATGGCTCGTATGTTGGGTCGTACAATCACCAAATCATGTTGCTAACGTTGTCTTCTAAATCGAAGCTATCAAAACCTATTTTCCAACAAAATAAAGGGCCCATTAAATCTACTAACAAATGCTTAGTAGAAATGCAAAACTTCAAGTTTAAAGCATTACAAATACCTTATATCCACAGACCACGGTACATCAACACTCTCAACTTAAAATCGTTGCTTGTCCTCAAGTGACGCTAGTATCACATAACGACACTATGTAAAAGAATTACTAGAATTTAGGAAATCACATGGTCTTTTCCAAACAACACATTCTCCATTATTTATTGATCAACACAGTGCAATCATGTATTTTTCAACAGGCAAACATACATGATGAGTCTAAGATTTTGACTTATTTGAGGCCTTTAGAGTTCAAAAAATAGCGCCCTCAATGCCTATTTGTGTCCTAATGTGATGATACTTTGATGATTTGCAGCTATGAAGGGTGAAGGACAAGGAAAGAATGAATCTACAAAAAGAGGGGAAAAAACATTGAAAAGAGTGTAAGCTCCCAACTAAGGATCGCCGATAACAATAGGTTGATCACCCAATAGGTTCGGACCTCGCCTAAAGAGGCAGTATTCACTTCTCTAAATATTCAAGATAAATTGATGATGCAAAGTGTAAACGATGATTCGTCGAAGTAGTTGGTGAAGCTAAAAGCTCCATCACCAAAGGTGACAGACTTCTAAGTTAAAATGAAGGTTGAATGGGTGAACAATGGTGGTAACTGATGATTCACCAAATGTGAAAGGCTGACTTAATCGAGTTTGTCGACTCAGATCCAAACACCTAAAAAGTGAAGCCAAGAAAGGGTGAACTAAAGAAAAAAACAATGACTTGTTGAATCGTGTAGGCGAGCCCGACTAATGTCGTTGATCAGGTCGCGCATGAAATTCTAGGTTATGTATTGGGGAATTTATAAAAATCCCAAGGGAGAGAGAAAATGTATCTATTATATATCGTTTCCCATATTAACTTATTCAAATTGAAAACTAGACTTCTTCTACTTTTCTCTTAGTTTTGGGATTTTGAAAAATCTTGCAATTTACAATTGAGGGTTCAATTCACAGTGGGTTTTGAAGATTATTGTTAATTATCAATACTTTAATCGTTGAAAACATAATTGGTATAATTTCTTTTCCCTTTATAATGCTTGGCTAAATCCCTAATTCTAAGGTGTGGTTATAGAATTTTGTGTTAATTTAATTTAGTGGGTGTAGTGTCTTGCTCTGTTTTTATTCTATTCATTTATATATTTGACTTATTCATCATGGGGTTAATTTATGGGTTATGTAACACACAAAAATATCTAAGCTAAGATCCGAACCAATCTTCACAAGTCATAGGGTTGTACTAGATGATTTTTCATTTTGCATAGCTGTTAAATTCAATTATTTAACGTAGAAGGATATTTGGAGATTAATTAAGTTTATAATAATCCTCTAACACAAAGTTGAGTTGAAAGTTTCCTTATCGGTTAAGTTTTCATATAAGATTTTACTTTGGTCAACTTCTAATGACAATATCTCTTAGCGTATGAAGAGTTAGGTGGCCCGTACCGTATGAAATAAAAGGTCTGAAAATTTTCTTTCAAACGCCACCAAGTTTGTGTCATTCTGAATTCGGAGTAGAGACTTATGATTATTTTACTAAATAATGTAGTGCATTTCCATTTTGACCGCGGAAAAATTCTAAATAAGTTAATTTTCTTCTCCTTATACCACTATGAAAATCCTAAAAACGGATTTCTTAACTCGTATAAAGCCCTAACAAATCCTATTTTCGACTTCTAATTTATCCATCTCCTCTCTTAAACACTAAGACAAAATTCAAAGGAAAATCAAAGCATAAGACTTCAAAGCAAGATTCTTTCAAATATTTTAAAGATTCTGTTTCAAGCAATGTTTTTCCAAAACAATTTCAAGATTAAACTTTAAGGTAAATTCTTCTCCAAAAATTTCTATCTTTTCAATTCAAATTCCTTTTTATAGTCATGAATCATTAATAGAATTCTTAACCTTTGGCCATAGGATTTTCAGGAATCTAATTCAAGAATCTTAAGAAAGGATTTCTTGATCGTTCATCTTCAAATTAGGGTTCTTCTTCAAGATACATTGAGCGTTTAAGGTATGTACGGTATTTAAAGTGAGGAACTTTGCGCTTCATCATGACCTACTCCTACAATATATGTTTTAAGATCAAAGCTAGGGTTTTCACCCAAGATTCTATGATTTAATTCCCTTTATCTCCTATCATTGATACTTGATCTTTATTATCAAAATTATGTTACTTTATGTCATTAGTGAATATTCATTCATGGTTCATGCTTATTATATCACATGGACCCCTATCTGATTAAAGTTATTTAAAAACTTGTCGTAGTATTTCATATGCATTAATGTCACAAATAAAATATGTTCAATATTTTAAAGAAGTCTTTAAAGAAAGAGTTAAAGAAAGTATATTTAGTTTTAAGTACATTATTTTCAATAAGTATTTCAAGAAAGTAATAACATACGGATGATGTTTTATTATAGTTTTTGCATGATTTATGAAAAGATGTTTTATGATTTAAAGGTTGCTTTTTGTGTTAATCGTCAATATTATTGTGAAAGGTTTTCTCACATAAGAATATGATCATGATTGTGAAAGGTATTTTGCACATATGGATTTACATTTGTTAAAGGTCTTCTCACCTATGCTTGAATTATATTTTAAGGAGCTATTATATGCTTTTATTTTAAAGATGTTGATTGGTAATTATCACTGCCTTTCCTATGTTATAATGATATTTGACTTTTATCCATTCCGTTGGGATTTAGACTTAGCATCGAGAGGATTTGAGGTGGAGGCTCAAATAGGATAGTTTCTAATAGCACCCTCTAGTCCCTAACTACATGCCCCAGTAGGATTGTCTTAAATTACGTAGCTAGTGGATCCACATTAGCAAAAAATGATGTATACAAATTCTACCTTGGCAAGTAGATTTCCCTTTTTTCAGTATGAGGGATATATCGGATTCCATGTTATAGCTCACATCGTCTTAGAGTTGGTTAAAGCTAACATCCCACAAAAAGAACTATGTTATCTTCTAAGGTTTAATGAAAGTTTCTCAAATGATTTCAAGTATACATTTACCTCATATATGACTTACCATTTCTTTATATAGGATTTTATCACGTTTTAATTGGTCTTGCATATCATGTTTAAATTAATCATGCCCGACTTTATAAATTATCATACATATATCTCATATTTAGTATATTCAAAGTACTTATTCTCATACCTCTTGTGCGTTCATTTTTCAGGTGATGTAGATTCAGGTTCTTACTATCAGGATCCTAGTTAGTTAGATTGCAGCTTCCATTCAAAAGATGATGAATTCTCTTATATCAAGCAATCAAGTATGTTTGTCGTTCTAGTATGTTATTTCTACTCACGTGTTTTGATTAATGTAAGTGGGATCATGTCCCACTAAATATAATCAGTATTAGTAGAGGCTTCATAGACAGTCAGTTAGAGTTATTGTATTCAGTCTGTTTTATTTAATGCTCCTTTCACATTATAGTTGTTGTATACAAACTTTGTTAAAAAATATATTGAATTGGTATTCCATAATTATGGTTCCGCTCAATAATTTGCATTATTTGACATGTTCATAGTTAGTTGCTCATGACTATACTAGTATCAAGAGTTTTCTTGAAGTCACTTGTGATTCTAAGCACCATGTTACGACTAGGGAGTAGTCTTTGGTCGTGAAAAACTTGTTTTTTAGAGAACAGGGTTAAAGTGTCCTAGGGTGTCGATGAAGCCGTGCCTAGTAAATTCTTGCGGAATGGTACAGACGTTTGTACTTCCTTTCAATGGGCTGCAAGCTATTTAGGAAATGTTTCCCTTCTTTTATATTCTAGACCGTGCAATAGAATTGTCCCTAAGAAACTTATGAAAATGCATGCATTTCTCCAATCTATTTACCTATGCCTTTCTTTGAGGTTGCAGGAATCATAAACTCAGATCCTTATCGATGATTTACTCTGACATAAAGCCATTAGAAAGTATAGAGATTGAACAAGTGATTTAGAGGAGTCATCATGTTGTTTACCTTATTTGATAAAAAAAATTCACTCTATTCATATGAATCATGCGTTGAGCCAAAATATCTTATGCTCTCAAACCCTTTTTGAAATAATTCTATAAATGATACCTTTAAGGAAAAGGTATGTTTTAGAACGCTTGGGGTAGTGTTGTCACAAAAGAAATATGGTGTGATTTGTCTTGTTAAGAGCCATTTATAATAGAATTTCCTAGAGCTAGAATTTTTAGGTTAGAAATGTAGTAACCTTAAAAGAATGAGAATAGTAATTGAGTAAAGTGTGTAATTAGAATTATGCACCCAATAAAGTTAGTAGCGAGGTGATGTTCCCTTATGTTATTGCTAAGACTTAATATGAGTGTTATAGATCTTATGTTAGTATCACAAAGAGAGTTATTGCTTAAGGTGACTTAGAATATTCCATTGTGTTAATATAGATCAAGTTTCTATATGGTGAGCGGATGTTAAAATGTGAAATAGTTTAAGTTGATAGGCATGCAATGAGTGTAAAGATTCAACCAGAAAGTATATGTTTTTCCTATGCGAAGTAGTAAGTTGCGACAAAATATATATTTAGGTAGAAGAAGACTTTAAGCTTTAGAAAGAGAGATGTGTACCTAAGATATTATAGTATAAATCGTGTGAGGCTCTAAGCTTATAATTTTATATGTGCTCTTAGTCAGTATCCTTGAGTAAAGTTAGTGTAGGATAATTTAGAGGATATGAAATAGGTTCACAAACATAGAATACGGCTTTAGACTTAAGGGGTTAGATAATAAGGTGATGTGCTCAGAATTAAAGAGTTATGATGCGATAACAATTCATTCCTACTCTAGCTTATTCCTCTAATTTCAATTATTACGACACTTTGTTTATTTCTTGCATATCAGTGTTATACTCATGACCTATGTTTATGCACTTCAGATAGATTCATGACTATCCACAGTTTCTATAATATGAAGTAAATAATTCAGCACAACGATCCCAATCTTACTTCATGAAATCAAGAGTTTCCAGTCCTATGTTAGATGAGTTATGATATATATATATATACTTACACTTATGTTTCAAAATGCACTCAATCCCCTGAACTCATGATAGATACCCTTAGTAGCTAGCGAAATCACCCTATTTCATGCATATTCTTATATTACATTTGTTGAACTATTCATGATTATGATCTTTTTGCTCTAAGTTCTTCTAGTAATTCATTTTCAATTTTGATAGCGATACTGATAATATATTAGTATTAGTTTATGTGAGAGGGTAAATGACCCTTATTGTGAAGATGGTAGTATACTTATTCCATATAAATAAGGTTATAAGTGTGCAGGAAGACCAAAATGAGGTTTGGTTATATATAGTAGTTAGATGAGAATATTTGGTGTTTATCTTTGCAGTAATTCATGAAATTTTTATTGGTAGAGCTGATAAGAAAGGAAGAAATTCCTAGAAAAATTGGTTACCTAGAATTTCATAAAGTGGTTCTAGTACTTGGCTTGAATGGTGTTGATAACATAAAGTTATTATAGTTCTAGACTTTTATATGGTGTTGATAACATAAAGTGGTTATAGTACTAGGCTTGAATGTTGTGTTGATAGCATGTGGATAAATGCATGATGCATTAAGTGCTTCTTGATTAGAACTCAAGGTTAGTTGAACACAATTCTAACGAGTATTATTCATAGGATGAAATTCCATGGAGATGTATATAACATGATTTTAAAAAAAAATATTAGTATAAACATCTCATGCGGTAGTTATTTTCTCCTTTATTACAATTTGACTATCATTCGAGGAAGAATGATTTCAAGGAGGAGATATTGTAACACCCCAAAATCTCTAAGCTAAGATCCAAACCAATCTTCACAAGTGTATAGGGTTGTACCAGATGATTCTAAATTTTTCATAGGTGTCAAAGTCAATTATTTAGTGTGGGAGGATATTTTGAATTAATTAAGGTAACACTAATCCTTTAACACAAACTTGAGTTGAATGTTTCCTTATCGGTTAAGTTTCCATACAGGATTTTACTTTGGTTGACATCAAATGACCATATCTCTTAGCACATGAAGAGTTACGTGGCCCGTAACCTATCAAATTTTAGGTCTATGAATCTTATTTCCAACGCCACCAAGTTTGCATCATTCTGAATTTGGAGTAGAGAGTTATAATTATTTTACTAAATAATATAGTGCATTTGAATTTTCATAACGGGAAAATTATAAATAAGGTTATTTTCTTCTTCTTATACCACCTTAAAAATGGATTTCTTAACTCCTCTAAAGCCCTAATAAATCCTATTTCCATCTATTAATTCATCCCTCTCCTCTCTCAAACCCTAAGACAAAACTTTAAGAAAAATGACAGCATAAGACTTCCAAGCAAGATTCTTTCAAATAATTTCAAGATTCTTCTTCAAGCAATGTTCTTCCAAATATTTTTCAAGATTCATCTTCAAGGTAAATTCATCTCCGAATATTTCAATCTTGCCAATTCAGATTCCTTCTTACAATCATGAATAATTAATAATATTTTTAACCCTTGGTAATAGGATTTTCAAAAATCCAATTCACAAATCTCAAGAAAGTATTTCTTGATCGTTCTTCTTCAAATTAAATTAGGGTTCTTCTTGCAGATTCATGGAGTGTTTAAGGAATGTAAGATAATTAAAGTGAGGAGCTTTAATTTACGCCAAAATATATGTTCTTAAGGTCAAACCTAGGGTTTTTTCACCAAAGATTCTATGATTTCGAATTCCCGTTATCTCCCATCATTGATTCTTGATCTTTATCATTAAAATTATGGTACTTTATGTCATTAATGATTATTCATTCATGGTTCATTCTTATTATATAAAATGGACCCATTTCTAATCGATGTTATTTAAAAAACTTTGTCGGCATATTTAATATGCATTGATTTCACAAATAAAGTATGTTTAAGATTTTAAAGAAGTCTTTCAAGAAAGTATATTTAGTTTTAAGTACATTATTTTCTAGAAGAATTTAAAGAAAGTATTATTATCTTTAATTTAAAGTGCATGATTTTAGAAGAATAACAAGAAAGTAAATTTTACTTCAATTGCATTATTTTCAAGAAGTATTACAAGAAACTGATTAACCTATGGATGTTGTTTTTATGAAAGTTTATGCATGATTTATGAAAATATGTTTTATGATTTAAATTTTGATTTTTTGTTAAGAATCAACTTTATTGTAAATGGTTTTCTCACATACGAATAAGATTAGGATTTTGAAAGGTGTTTTTCACATATGGATTCACATTGGTGAAAGGTTTTCTCATATATGCTTGAATTGTATTTTAAGGTGCTATTCTATGTTTTTATTTTAAAGATGTTGATTGATATTGATCATTTCCTTTCCTACGATCTATTATATTTGACTTTTATCTTTTCTGTTGGGATTTAGACTTAGCACCAAGAGGATTTGAGGTGAATGCTCAAATAGAGTAGTCTGTATCAGCAACCTCTAGTCCCTAACTATGTGTCCCCGTAGGATTGTAACAACCCGTATCCGAAAAAGGAATAAAACCAGATTTTTGGGAAGTTGCAGGTGCCAGCCTCGGAGGCCAACCTCGCCCGTGGGTTGAACCACAGACTGTAGGTGGGTCTATTGATTGGTCACCTTGCTAAAGTGGTTAAGCCCAAGAACTACGGCCTGACCTACAGACCGTAGGTCAGACCACGGTCCGTGGTTAGGGTCTGTGGTTCGAGGCCCCAAATCAAGTCTCTAACCACCATCCACGGTCCACCACGACGGATCGTAGGTCAGACCACGGTCCGTCGACTGGGTTCGTCGGTGGCTGTTATAAGTTATTTTTCAGGGTTGGTTGGGTCTTTTTCTAATTAATTAGTTCCTAAGATATGTCATTTTTTCTATGTTTAGGACCCCCTATATTAGTCTTTTTACCCTCAAATTTCCCGATAGAAATTATTCTCTTTAAACTCACCAAAAGAAGAGCTCTCAAATATTTGTCTCTCTAA
Source organism: Solanum chiquidenum (assembly GCA_029582725.1). Classification (NCBI taxonomy): domain Eukaryota; kingdom Viridiplantae; phylum Streptophyta; class Magnoliopsida; order Solanales; family Solanaceae; genus Solanum; species Solanum chiquidenum. The sequence continues at coordinate 15,133 of JAJOOS010023898.1, forward strand.
AACTTGAAGTAGAAGAAGAATGATTCATCTAGGGTTTCAAGCTAAGGTTCCAATTCCTCCATTGAAGGCTAGCATTTGATAGTTTTCATCCATGGATTCCTTTCATCCACGGAGTTCCTAATTCTCTCTATTTCAAATAGTAGAATTCCGCAATTGAGTTAGGGTTTTCTTCAATTAGCATGGGTTCTTATCATTATTGATTTAAATGATTAAATTATGATCTTCTATGCATGAATTGATGAATTGCAATGATTTTATGATGAATTCCTCCATTAACCCATGTAATCCCTATGTTTTCAAGTTGTTAATCATATGATGAGGGATTTTGAGTATAAATCAAGTATCTTATGAAATTAAGCATGTACTGCAAGCTTTACATGTATTTATGATGAAATCCATATCAAACCCATATTTTCTAAGAGTTTATGATTGAAAGTGGGTTTTAACCTAAACAGGTAAATTATGAACTTATGCATTGTTTATGAGAATCTATGCAAATGTTTAACGGTGCTTTGAGAGTAAAGTACCAATGATAATGTTGTGTTGTGAAAGGATATTCTCACTAAAACACATAACTAGCATGATGTGAAAGGTTTTCTCACATAACAAGGATTCTTAGGTTGAAAGGCTTTCTCACCTAAATGAATCAAGAGTAAGAGCTATCCTAATGAACTAGTTTGGATAGGTTGTCCAAGGACACCTTTTCATGAGTAATGAATTCAAGTAAGAAATGACTATTCACTGTGTTTTATTATTTTAAAAAAAGAAAACAAAATGATGTTTAAGAGTCGCCACTTAATTTTTAAAGAAAAATCAAGAAAACTATTTTTTCAAAAGATTAAAAATAGAAAATCTAATGAAAATATTAAAGGGGGTTCGGGGTTCATATTAGCATTTCGAGAAGGGTTTAAAAGCACCTGAAATGCCCACTAACACGCAATAATCTAGTAATTAACTATTTGGCTAAGTGATTTTAAGAAAATACGCATACTTGAATAAGTAGAGAAAGTAAACAACTTTTAAACTCATTTTTTCTTAGGGGAAAGGAAATAAGGATGTTACTTAAGCAGAAAAATACTAGACGTTTTAAAGTTAAATAAAATACACTTATTTGATTTTAATAATTATGGTTAATTCATCTTTTGGGGAATTGAATTAAGGAAAGACCTTAGAATTAAATAGCAAATAAAAAATTAAGCAAATACAAAAATAGATAAAGTAAAGAAAGAGAGGGCTTTGGGCCCAAGTCTGATTTTCTGTCCGCCTGGGCCAGTACTTGGGCCTAATTTCATTTTGGGCCTTATAGCATGTTTTCAACTGTCCTAAGATAAGCTAATTTCTTCATTGGGCTTTAGGCCCACTTCTTGCATTTGGTACCTGTCCTAATAACTAATACATAATAATAAGTAAGACAAAAGGGCTCCCAAAGTAACAAAATACAACTTAGGAAATAAAGGTGGGCTTTTGGCCCAATTTCTCCAACATGCCGATCTTCAGCGCTTTATAGTGTATACTTAATGTATACGGGCTCTCGGGACCTGTTCTTCAATTTTTACGGATGGATGACTCGATAAAGGTGGAATTTGAGCCTTTATGGCTCTCTCGAAATGCAAGAGAATGGAGAGTCCAAATGGACTCGAACGGGTGAGTTCATGCAAAAAATGAATAAAAAAAAGGAATTAGCAATTGATCAGTGAATAAGATCTATAGCAGTAATTACATTATGCAACAACATCAACTTGTCATAGGGTTATAAATGCATTAATATATGGATTATAATTGAGTGACCAACAACTTAACATAATAGATCAACAAATCCACAAGAAGAGAAATCAACAAATAGAACTAAAGCTCAAATAAGTTTCAAATTTAAGCAACGAAGATTATGATGACACACTAATGGAATAGAAACAGACTCCACTTTCAATTCCTAAGCTACATGAAGACCTTAAATATCATTGAAACAAAAGGAGGGGCCATTATATGACTCTGATGCAAACAGTGAACTAGAAAAACTTGAAACATATGATTTCTACACAAATTCAAATACAAGATCACAAGTTTGCCTTCTGTACAAAATGGAGAGCAAACAAATAAATACCTTCAATATGCTAAGATCATAGAAATAAAATAAAGAGGATTAATAAGGGACATATGGAGTTAAGAAAAGATCTAACGATAACATGTAATTTAAGAGAAACAAAGCAGTCAGCTAAAGAGGGATTAAGATCTAATTTGACGTAGTAACATTGTCCTTTTAAGTTTGAAACAATTTTTAAACAAAGCAAACCAAGGAAACGATGCAGAGGTCTGTAGCAAGCACTTTCAGATTCGAATGGAAATACGATACTAAAGAAAACAACTAGAACAAATACATTACTACTAAAAGGGAAATAAACATAAACACTACTACTTAATCTTAAGCAAGATTCAAACAAGAGAAAATGGTAAATAAGAGGTTGAGTCAAGATGGTCACTCAAACAGGCAGCAACATTCAAAACAGGCTAATTAGATCACTGATTTGCAGTAAAAAACAAGTCGAAACAATCTGAAAATTTCAACATTTGAATGCCTCATACGGTAAAATCAAACGACCACACATCATGAAACCAAAGACATGAACAAAAATAACTATTACCTTTTGGGGTGCATCGCTCCGAGACAAGACGAGTCTTTCAATGAGCTTTCACATCAAATACGACTCCAATAAGTCAACAAGAACGTCAAGCATATAAAAATGAAACCGAAACTTGAGTACTCTCTATGTCACTTTGTCTATTTTGGGTCTGTTTAACCCTGGAAACTTTATATTCAGGATTTTTCTTTATGTATGAGTTCTTGCCTCTATTAATGAAATATATTCTTCAACCCCTCTTTTTTCAACTTTTTTCCAACCCCAAATAATGAAAAAGAAGATACTATTTATAGATGAAATTAGGGCTGAAAGAGGGGGAGAATTCGGGATGACGAAATTTCAAACTTGAATTTCAAAATTCTTGAAGATAAGGTCGAATAGCTGGAAATTGTACCAATTCCAAATAGAGAAGGAAAACCGTTCGATTTGAGCGAAGGACGATCTTGCAAAGAGATGCCTCCACCTAGAAGATTCGCGTATGAATAATAAGGCGAGGAGAGAGGACGACGCGACTAGGCTCGAGTCGCATTTCTGGGTTGATTTCTGGTTCTGGGTTTCGTTGTTCTTGCTGGGAAGAAGAAGCGAGGTCGGGTCACGTTGGTATTGATGTTGTATGGTTGCTGGGTATTTTGAGAAGTGGGCTGGGATTTGCTCAATTGGAACTGGAAGGGTGAAAAGGTGAATGGGAATTGGGCTGAAGGAATTAAAATTGGGCCGGAAAGGTTTGGTAAATTGGGTTGCTGGAAATTGCAATATAAAAGCACCAAAATGATCCTTTAATTGGTTGGAAATATATTGACTAGGAATAATAGCCCAAATAAATATTGATTGTGACCAAATCAAATTTAATCGATGAGTTTGGTCAATACTTAGACAAGATGAATTAACACGAATTAATTAATGAGCTTCTTACTCGTAAAGAAATAAAATAATTAACTTAATTACAAACTAACCAATATAAATAACTCAAAATTATAACTATAGTTTATACTAAACTAAATTAATAAAATATTTTAATTTTAAAAATTGCAAAATCTTTCAAGACGATCTTCAAATATTTATACTATATATAATTATATGAAATATACTTATTGCTTAAAAACTATAAAAACCGACTGAAATTACTTAATTATTCTAAATCGTTTGAAAATTGAGAAGCTCGAAAACTAATCCATATCGTGGAGGGTCAAAATTGGGTGTCAACACCATGGGAAATTATACTTAGTACCGAGTGGATATTGAATGTGAGATGGAAGGTCTCCCATAGTATAGGCCGGGTTTCCAAAGTGATCTCATGATATGGAAGCTCCCCCATAGTAGAGGCCGGGTTTCTAGTAGCAATCTCCTTATCCCATAAACTATGTGCCCTAAATATTATGTCGTGCTTAAAGGGAGCTTTTCGGTCTTTTCTTAATTGTTCTAACCCAATACTATGTCGTTTTACCTTCTACCCTAAACCCTCAATAAAGGTTTTAAACCCCCAAATAACCCATTTGAACTCATTCTTCTAAATTCCAAAAGCTAGACCAATTTCATCCTCCTGAATCATCTCAAGTCTGAAAAAGAAGAAGAAGAGCTAGGGTTCCATTCAAGTTTCCAAACTCACTCTTTTTTTTGGGCTTAAAGATTCAAGGTATGTTTGTATTAACCTATGGAGTCTTTTCCCCATAGGGTTCTTAAATCTCAAATTTTACAAAGATAGATTACCCAATCAAAGTTAGAGTTCCTTTAATCTTGATCAAATTGATTGTTTTCTATCTATTAATGCATGAATTGAAGTAATTATATGTTTTGGAGTTAAATTCATATGAACTCATGCATGCCCTATGAATTTTAGACTATGAGCATATGACAAAGTTTATGAACTATGAATTATAAATTTATGAAGTTATGCATGTCCTTTCTATTGAATTTATATGAATGATTGAGGTCGCTTTGAGAGTAAAAGAATTGATGTTATTATTGTGAAAGACTATTCTCACATGAAGGATTCGTAGGGTTGAAAGGTTTCCTCAACTAAGTCTGAATCATTATTTAGGAGCTATTCTAAATGAACTCTAGCTTGTATTGGTTACTTAATTGTGCATTTCCATGGATAATAAGATGAATATGATTAATGATTATTCCGTGGGATTTATGCCTAGCACCGAGTGGACTAGCTGCGATTAACCATGTCCCATAATTATGTGTCACCATAGGTTTGGCTAAGATAGAAATTAGCTTGTGAATTAACATTAACTCAAGATTATGGTTTGTACCTTGGAAAGTAAGGACATCTATTTTCGGCGTGGGTTAGACACAAGATTCAATGTTATAGCTCACATGGTTTATGTCGGTTAACGGCAAACTTTTGACAATAAAAAACTAAGGTTACTTTCTAAAAGTATCTCACATGTGTTTTAAAGATGATTAGCTTGCATTGACCATGATTATGACTTATGTTTCTAACATGTTATCTTACGATTTAGCTTTGTCATTGAGTGTATTGTAAAATCCCCTTTCGTATGATTTCGTAACTCTTTTGTATTCCTATCATACTTGGTATATTCCATTTACTAATGACTACTTGTGCCTACATGTTTTTGGTAGGGTTGATGAGTATGGGATTTTGACTCATTTAGGGCTTTGTTTTCATAGTTTAAGTGTCCTCAATGCCTAATTTATGCTTTAAACTGATGTTAAAATGTTGATTTGCAGCAATGAAGGATAAGGACCAAGGAAAGAACATTACTGGGAAAAAACAAGCGAAAAAGCCAAAGAATTTGAAGGAAGGCAATCCTGGTGATTGCCAAGTCCACTCGGCGAACCGCCGAGTGGCTCTTTAGCTCTCCTAAAGTTCCATCATGACATCCCTAGGAAAGAACCTACTTGGCGAAACAAATGGACATTCGGCAGACCGCCAACCGGATCGGCGACCTCGATCTTGATCGCCTAAAGTCATAGAACCCTGAGGATTTAGAGCCAAGGCAGACCGACGATGGACTGGATAAAAGGGCGCGTCGCAGACTTTGTCGGCGACGCTTGACTTACTTTGCCTAATGGTCCTGAAGGACAAAATTTGGGAAACTATAAATTGAAATTTAAAAGAAGAGTTTTAGGGTGCTGAGTCCAAATGTTTTTGGAGTTTTAGTTTTCTATGAGTTTTTGAGTTTTCCATTGTAGAACTTAGAGCTTTTAAGACTTGGTTTTGAGGAATTTTCATTTGTATTTTGGAATTAAGTTGATTTGAAGCATTGTAGAGACTTGGGAACCATTACCCAGTTCATGGCTAAGATAATTTGTAATCGTTTCTTCCTTTTTATGATGTGTAGATAAAACCCCAATTCTTGGGGTGTGATCATGTGATTATTGACTTAATTAGTTTATGGGTATTGTTATTTACTAATTTAATTGCTTAATTGAAGAGGGTTTAATCGATAGATGTGTATTAATCTATGAATTGTAGTTGCAAATGCAATTCTAACTTAGTGTTTTGTGCTTGCTTAAGAAAGAGGTTTTAGAACCAAGGTTTTCGATTAATGATTGTAGTTATTGGGTTGATGTGGGTTTAGCTCGAGAGAGTGAATCCTAAACTCGATTCTACCTATCTAGCTTGAAAGAGTAGATACATTAAGGTTTTGGGCCGTTTATATTGTTAAGCTTGTCGAGGTTCGAGAAAACTCATTTGAATCGTAATAGTTGTTCGAGAGAAAGCTATTGCATCTATAGTCTAGCCTACTTACTGAGATTTAGCAATTGTTAGTAAATTTCAATTACCCATATAAAGAAATTAGCCTATAATCGATCATATCCCCAAGATTCCACTCTACTTATGGTTTCCCCTATTTTCAAAATTGTTGTAGTTTCTAATATACAAATCAATCCCCCCATTTGACATTCGTGTCACCTTTTCAATTTATCTAAATGTTTTCGATCATTTCTATTCCTATAACCGAGTAAATCATATTTATAACTTCATAACTGAATTCGAAAATGTACTACTTCCTGTGTGTTCGACCCCAACTCATTTGTTGGGTTTTCTACTAGATTACAATCGCCTACACCCAGTATTGGATGAGGTGTAGTTGAGCGTTTGTCAAAAAATGGTGCCACTGCCAGGGACATGTGTTTAGAATTCTCTTATTGAAGTTTAGATTGTGATCTTTTTGTGTTGTAGTTGAATCGACTTACCGTATGTTGTGAGCTGTTTGTGGTCAGATGACAAGATGAGTGCAAATGAAAACACAATGAACCAACTTGGTCGCAAAGATGATATTGGTAACTTCAATCATGCCAATAAAGCTCAATTGGGGAGTGTAGATGCTATTCGCTTACCTCCGGTTGTGGGTCATGCTACATTCCATGTGACAAACACGATGCTACAACTCTTGCATGTTAAGGGTGTACATTTGAACCCAAGGCCAAAAGGAGGTCTACCAAGTGATACCTTGGCTAACCCAAAAAATGAACCTTGAAAGCGTATCCACGTTGTGCCACGACATTAAATAAGGTGCTTCTTAGAAGGCAACCCAAGCTTTAATGATTTTATTACTGTTGTTTGAATAATGGGTGTTGAATGTGTAGATTGAAAAGTTCAAATTTAGGGAAAATAGCAGTTAGGTGAGCCAAAGATCCAGTCGGTGACTCGCTGAACAGGTCGGCGAGCTCGATGTGGATCGCCGTTGGGACCACCTAGTTTGCTAGGAGTTTTGTAAAACTCAGCGGGCTAAGTTACCACTCGTTGCATTTCCGAGTGGGTCAACGACCATGACTTACATTGCCGACTGGTGCGTGAACTGAAGAGTTTTAAAAGGCCAAACCATTTTAAATTTAAAAATCCCTTCACTTTCATACTTCTTAACTTACGTACTCTCACATCCTCTTTTTTTTTGTTCTCGTACTATCATTTTTACTATTGTTTGGGATCTTTTGCTCTGAGTGGACTTTATGATTACATTACTACCTAGCTTTTCAAATTCTCGACAATCTAAGATTAGTTTTCCGTACCCCGCTCTATAATTAGTTGAAATCAAACACAATTGTCATTTTGTGGTTGTTATCTGTGTTAAATGTTGTTGCATTTATCGTGTGTTAGTTTGGTTGGCCATATTCAATTGAAATCATAATTATTTGGCCTTGAATGGTAATTTCCTATGTCATTGATTGTTAAAATTGTTGTGTTGTGTTGAAACTGTTGTGATTCTAGCGGGGTGAAGTCTGAGTAACCCTGAATTGTGCTAATTGTCATTTTTTCCCTAATGATAGAGCGGTTGATGTCATTCTTAAGGGTAAAAGACGTTGATTGGCCAGTTTTTGCCAAATTGGAAGAAATCGGAGTACCCAGTGGGCTTAGGTCTTATGGGTCTTAGTTGAATTGAGTAGATCAATAGTTTAATTTTTATTTTGTGGGCTGCGGGATAGATTTTGAAGGTCGGTGTGAAAAATTGGCATATTAGACTATTCGGCAAGCTGGTCGAGCTCGCTGAAGTGGTTCGGTGGTTCGCCTACGTCTCCTTTGATCGCCTTTTATTTCTCTCTTTTGATGTTTTAAGTTTTGTAACTTTTGGTGATATGCCTGAGTTTGCCGAGTTCACTCGGCGAATCGCTGAAGGTCCCTTCTGATCGCCCTTCTGCCCCCCTAATTTCCATAATTGTTCTGTAACCTTCGGTGAGCTACTTCTACTTCGCCGATTAGTGTCGGCGATCCACCGAATGTCCCTGAGCTTCACCGACCTATGCTTACTTTGGAATATTTTTGTGCTGGAACTTTTGGCGAGCCCATCTTGGTTCGCTAAAGGTGTTCGATGACTCACCGACCGGTTCGACGAGTTTTTCTGCTACTGATATCTTGTGATTTTTTTTATTTTCTTAACTACATCTAACGTTTTCAACATTGTTTTGCAGGTATGGCTATACCCAAAGTTGCTGGTAGATATCAACAGCCCAGAAAGTGGGAACGTGGAATTTCAATCAATGAGGAGATTGTTGTTTCCCGAGCCCCGACTACAAAACTTCCTCCAAAAGGAGGAAAGGGAAAGGGCAAGGTCCCAGTTCAGCCCACACTAGCGGAGGAGATCTTCGACAGTGAGGGAATTTATGCCACGTACCACACTCCCTCTGACAATGAGGGTGGTTCTGAGGATAGTTCTCCGGCCTCCATCTCCGAGCCGAAAGATGATCAGCTATTACAGGCTAGTAGAGTGGAGCAACGCTCCAAGTCTTTAAATGATCCATCTAGGATCCCGGTGCCTCCGATGCCTACTCCTCCTACTCCAGCTCCAACTCAGACAGTGGTCCAGGCACCACCAGTTCAGGGTCCTCCTTCCCGATCACTCAATATATTAAAGGCTAACTATTCGAGGACCATATTAGAGGAAAATTGGTTGTCCACCGATGGTGTGGTGGAAAGATATCATGAAGTGTTGAACACTCTGAAGTACCATAAATTTGAGATTTTTACTAAACCCTGGGCTCCTTACATTCGTACTTGGGTCTGGGATTTCTATGCGGCATATAGAGAGTTGGTGCCGAAAGGAAAGAAGAAGGCGAACATGTTTAAACCAATAGTCTTTGTGGTTGTTCGGGGGAAGAAAGTGAAATGTAGATGCTTAGACATAAATGCGGTACTTGGGTGTTCACTGGACATCATGCACGACTACATTGACTTGGTCAAGAAGAAGACTCTTGAGGATCTTAAGGGTTGGCTGGAACCCCTCCTCTCTGATGTCACTCTAAGGTGGATTGAGGCAGGTGCACCTATCAAGAAGAAGGACTTGAATGTTGCTGCGAGATACTGGTTCAGGTTTATTAGCAGCACTATCATGCCTTCCCAGAATGAGTTGATCCTCGAACACGTGAAGGCTGCCTATCTAGGGTCGATTATAGATCGCCATGAGTTAAACTTGGGGCTGCTCATTTAGAAAGAGATGGCCATGAGGGCAAAGCAGAGTCAGACCTCACTCCATTCCCCCATACTAATCTCTAAGCTGTGCAGGAAGACCCGTGTTCTGAGAGACAAGAAGATGGATGTGGAGGTGAAACCTACCTCTTCTACTGACATCTGACACATTGAGGCTGATAGGAGGAGGGCTACACCGGCGGATACTTCCCCAGTGGTTGACGTTGATATGTTGCCGATCGAGGTAATCATGCCCTCTCATGCTACTGGCCTATAGGTACCCTAGCCCTTCTGCTTATGATATTTCTAGTTCTTCTGCTGCACCTTATCCCACTACTTCTGCTGCTACTGCTACTGCCTCCTGACCCCCAATCACCTAGGCCATGCTTTATAAGATTGGCCATTTGGCTCAGTCTATCGATGTTCGTACCTCCCGGGTTCAGGTTGCTGTGACTGGGCTGATAGAGCGGAAAATTGTTGCTGCCTTGGACCTGATCCGGGCTGAGATGAGGGAGCATAGAGAGTTGATTGAGGGCCATAAGTTGGCATTGGATGCCCTTACAGTGAGGTTGGAGAAGTGTGAGCAGAGACAGGGTGCTGCTGATAGTGTGACAGCCTTGAAGGACGATATTGTTGGGTTGCGCAGAGATGTGGACGAGCTGAAGTCTACTGACTTATCGATGTTCTTTGGTATGGTGGAGATTCCTGAGGTCTCGAGCACTGATATTCCAGCCAGTTCTGAGGTTCCTCCAGCTACTACGACTGGAGATGTGGCTAAGGCTGATGAGGTAGATGTTGAGTCCGAGGTAGAGACAGATGAGGAGAAGCTGGGTGTTAGAGAGAAGGTTGTGTATGGTGATTTGGCAGACCAGGAGGGCGCCATTATTGAGACATCTATGCAGGCCTCTTTGAGGGACACTTTTATGGTGGGCTCAAGTGGAGCCAAGGATGGTAATGAGCCGGGCATAGATGACCCGACAGAGGGAGTAACAGATATGCAAACTTCACCCAGGCTTAGCCTGACAGGATGAATCTTTTGCCTCCCTTTCTGTTAATTTTTAGACTTTTTATTATTTCTTTGCATTTGAGAAAAACTGTTGATTTTGTTTGGCGAGTTGAGGTATTGCCATACGTACCTCTAGTGGGCTATTTTTGTGGATATTGTTGTTTTTGGGTTTGTGAATGTTTGATCTGATTTTATGTTCATATATATATATATATATCTTTATTTGTGATCCATATTAGTCCATTGTTTTTAATGTGCAAATAATTTTGAATCGATTTTAAAAAAAAATCCACTTCTTTTGTGTGTGATTGTGGTTGTTCTCTTGCATTTTCGAGTGTCGGTTGTGGTCAATACCAATGACTTGAATAGTGCTCTCAATTGAATGATATAAATGTGCGGCTACGATGAGGAAAATTGAGTTACATAGGTCATATGTGAACTCCTAGCATCTCGTTGTGACTAGTCAGTTGTCAATTCAATCTCTTGTGATGATCATTGCACGCTAGCTAGAAAGTGTGGAGTCTTATTTGATAATTGAATCGAATGCCATGAGTTGTGAGTTTTTTTTGGATATTGTGCTTGATGTTGCCTAGAACTTGTCCCGTTAGTCCAATTGATTAATTGAAGCAAACAATTGAAATGATCGTAGGCAAATTTTGTGAAGAGTGAACCTAGTTTGATAGTATACCTCTTTTTGGCTACCTTGTGAGAAGTGTGAATCTTGTTTGGCACCCTTTGAGCTTATCCTTTTCCTTGGAAGAAACTAGAACAACTTTGAACCCTTTTATTTCATCACCTATAACTTTCATGAAACTTTGGTTCGTTTGAATAGCCAACTTAGGCAAAAAGCCTAAGTTGGGGGTGTGGTGAGAAAGGAGGAAGGTCAAGAAGTGTGAAAAATCCCTCTTTGATGGATTATTTTGAAAAAGATGGAACCCCTCCATGTAAAAAAAAGAAAAAGAATAGAAAAAGTAGAAAATGGAAAAAGACTGAAAAAGAGAAAAGTTTATGAAATAAAGTGTGTGAAAGGAGCAAGAGAAGTGGGGTATCCAATGAGTTATGCTTAATTGAATAATGGGGTGGACTGTGAACATGATTGAATGTGAAAGAGAAAGAGAAAAAGTGTTTTCCAAGACAAACTTCATGAAGGTAAAAGCCACTAAACAAAAATTTTATACCTTTACACTCATCCCCTTTAAATGCCTTGAAAAGACCTTCGTGATCTTGAATGAGCTGAAAAGAATATTGATTGGAAAATAAGGGCACACCTATGGGTAGAGTCATGCATGTGTTCATCTTTGTGAGTGTGAGAGTTGTATTTGATTCCAAAATCTTAATTTGTTGAGGAATTTTGTGTGAGCATGGAATCATCCTTGTTATGAGGGCATTTGAATGCTTTTGTTGAGCTTGAACTTGCATTTGAAGCAAGCATTGTGAGATTGAGTCTATTTGATAATGGTGAGTCACAATTTGAAACTTAGAGTGCACAATTGAACATTGTATGTGTAGTTTGAACCTCTTGTGTGCATTTGTGTTGAGTCTTGAGTAGAACTGTTTGTAGACATCCTTGTTTAACTAATTTATCTTGAGTTTTACTTGAGGAAAAGCAAAAAATTAAGTTAGGGGTGTTGATGAGTCTGAGATTTCGACTCATTTAGGGCTTTGTTTTCATAGTTTAAGTGTCCTCAATGCCTAATTTATTCTCTATACTGATGCTAAAATATTGATTTGCAGCACTGAAGGCTAAGGAGCGAGGCAAGGCCATTACCGGGGAAAAAGGAGCGAAAAAGCTAAAGAATTTGAAGGAAGGCAATCCTGGTGATCGCCAAGACCACTCGGCGAACCGCCGAGTGGCCCTTTAGCTCTCCTAAAATTCCATCATGCAAGCTCTGGGGAAGAATCTACTTGGTGACATAAATGGACATTCGGCGGACCTCCGACCTCGATCTTGATCGCCTAAAGTCACTGAACCCTGAGGATTAAGAGCCAAGGCAGACCGGCGATGGACAGGAGCAAAGTGCGCATCGCCGACTTGGTCGACGACACTCAACTTATTTCACCTAATGGTCCTGAAGGTAAAAATTTGGGAAATTATAAATTGAAATTTAAAAGAAGAGTTCTAGGGTGCTGAGTCCGAATGTTTTTGGAATTTTAGTTTTTTGTGAGTTTTTGAGTTTTCCATTGTAGAAATTAGGGCTTTTGAGACTTGGTTTTGAGAAATTTTCATTTGGGTTTTTGAAGTAAGTTGATTTGAAACATTGTAGAGACTTAGGAACCATTACCTAATTCATGGCTAACATAATTGGTAATCGTTTCTTCCTTTTTATGATGTGTAGCTAAAACACCAATTCTTGGGGTGTGATCATGTGATTATTGACTTAATTAGCTTATGAGTATTGTTATTTACTGATTTAAATGTTTAATTGAAGAGGTTTAATCAATAGTTGTGTATTAATCTATGAATTGTAGTTGCAAATGCAATTCTGAGGTTTTAGAACCAAGGTTTTCGATTAATGATTGTATTTAGTGTGTTGATGTGGGGTTTGCTCGAGAGAGTGAATCCTAAACTCAATTCTACCTATGTAGCTTGAGAGAGTAGTTAAATTAAGGTTTTGGGTTATTTATATTATTAAGCTTGTCGAGGTTCGAGAGAACTCGCTTGAATCGTAATAGTTGTTCGAGAGAAAGCTATTGCACCTATAGTGTAGCCTACCTATGAGATTTAGCAATCGTTAGTAAATTTCAATTACCCATATAGCGAAATTAGCCTATAATCGATCACACCCCCGAGAATTTCTCTATACTTAATATTTTCCCTATTTTCAAAATTGTTTTAGTTGCTAATTGACAAACCAATCCCCCGATCTCACATTCGTGTCTCCCTTTCGATTTACATAAATATTTTCGATCATTTCTATTTCTATAACCGAGTAGATCGCATTTATAACTTCAAAGCTGAATTCGAACTTGTACCGCGCCCTGTTGGTTCGACCCCAACTCATTTGTTGGGTTTTATACTAGATTACGATCACCTACACCTAGTATTGGATGAGGTTTAGTTGAGCGTTTATCAAGGGTCTGATGCGCCCTGTGGGCTCGACCCCAACTCATTTGTTGGGTTTTATACTAGATTATGATCACCTACACCTAGTATTGGATGAGGTGTAGTTGAGCGTTTATCAAGGGTCTGATGCCTCTATTCCTCACACTCGTTGCTAGTTGATGCTTTTGAGATTTTTGAGATTGGTGAGTCCTCATTTTTCGATGACTAAGACTCATTTATTGATTTATGCAATTTCCGTTTCAGACTTGTATGTGATGTATGGGTTGCCTCCCAATCACTTTCCTTATGATTTATGAGATGGCTTTGATAATTCTATTTGACTTCCACTTTTGTAAACCGTTTATGATATTGTGTTGTCTTTTGAATTATTGATATTCTATTATCCTGTATGATGTATGCTAAGTGGTTTGAGTAGGGCCTTCCGGGGTATCATACCCCATGTTACTCCTAGGGTATACTTTGAGTCGTGACACACTTGGTGTAACCACTAAGATAAAGAAGCCATAATTTGGAAGAGATTGGATAGAGCTATGTTCAATGATAAATGGATGGAAGTGATGCCTATATCAACTATCACTCACTTAGCCTCGACTGGTTCTGATCATTGTCCTCTACTTCTTGAATGTGTTGTTAGAAATAATACTAATATCCATACTGTGAGAGCTTGTTGGGAAAGACCTATTGAAGGTACTCCAATGAGAATTTTTCATCTGAATTTAAAAGAGTCTCCAATAGCTTAAGAAAAAATTCTAGAAAGGAATATGGAGATATTTTCCCACAGTTAAAGAGTACGAGGACAAATCATTAACGATAACAATGATAAAAATAGAACTAAACTCAATCAAATTAATGCTCAGTATATAAAATATCTAAAAGCAGTCCATCCTCCAAGAGAAATCTCAACTGCAATGGTTTAAAGATGGTGATGCAACCTCTAAGTATTTCCATGTTATTATCAGAGCCAGAAGAAGTAAGCTATTTATTGATAAAATTGTTACTAGGGAAGACAATCTTTTCAATTATGAGGTACTTAGATGTATTCCTAGAATGATCATTGAACAACAAAACAAAAACTTTCAGGCCAGTCCATCAAATGAGGAATTGAAGCAACATGTCTTATCTATGAGTGCTACTTCAACTGCTGGTCCCAATGAAATAAGTGGCATTTTTTTTCATTCTTATTGGGAAATTATTAGTGATGACCGTTTTGAAGTGATTCAACACTCATTTTGTGGCTACAATATTCCTAAATTTATTGCTCAAGTATGCTTAGTTTTACTCTTTAATGTAGAACATCATAATAAGCTTTCAGAATTCAAGCCTATCTCCCTCATTGACTTCACTAGTAAATTAATCTACAATGTTCTTTACCATAGATTTGCCCCCATCCTACCTCCTCATATTTCCGAGAATCAATTAAGATTTGTTCTAGGAAGGAGTATTTCTGAAAATACAATGTTAATAAGCCTAAAAACGGAGAAAATGTTGTTGAAAAAGATTGATATGGAAAAAGCTTATGAAAGGGAGTCTTGGTCTTATACCTGTATAGTCATGAGGAAAATGGGTTTTGGGGAAATGGTTATTTATATGGTATGGAGGATTATGTCAAACAACTAGTATTCAATCATTATCAATAGTGAAAGACATGGATTCCTTAACTCTACAAGGGATCTCAAGAAGTGAGACCCAGTGTCCCAGCTCATTTTATCACTAGGGCAGAAGCGCTTACCTTAATGCTTAAAATTTTCCATCATCATTATCTGTACAAGGCCTTTCATATGGAAAAAATGGGTCTTATGTAAATCATTGGAGATATGCAGATAATGTTATAATCCTTAAATAAAAAAAACAAGTACTCATTGAAGCTTATTATCATAACTATGTAGATGTATGAAGCAATTGCTGGCCAACTTATCACCAAAGAGAAAATTCACTTCGTAATCCTTGAAAAAACTCCTTGTGATGTCATAGAGAAAACTAGAACTATCACTGGTTTTAGTTATACTTTTAATCCTGTTATTTATTTGAGATGTCCTATGTATATTGGACATCAAAGGATTACTAATTTCACTGGAATGGTGTATAAGGTAGTTTCTAGGATCAAAGGTTGGCAAACAAAGATGCTAAGCTATGGGTGAAGACCTTACCTGATAAAAAATTTCCTACACTCTTTGCCTAAACATCTAATATCTGAAGTTACCCCTATCACTACTACTATCAAATAGATGATACCATTGGGCGGGCATCTTGGGAAACATTGAGTTTTCCTTGTGAAGAGGGAGGAACTGGTATGAAGAATCTGAATGATATTTACCTAGTTTTTGAATATTAGCAATGCTGGAATTTTTCATCAAGTAAGTCTCTATGGGGTGAATTCCTTAAATCCCAATAATGTAAAAGATCTAATCCATTCATTAAAAAATTGAATTCAGGGCAATCTCTTATGTGGAAGCTTATGATGAATAACATGAATGATATTGAACCACACATAGAATGGTTTACTAATTCTTGAAATTGTCGTTTTTATATGGGATGACTGGCTGGGGTAGGACCTCTACCGAATCACAAATTCTACCTTCCTACACTAAATAACATCACTATTTCCAGTATCCTTCGTAATGTAATGTCGAATGAAGATAAACTAAGACGACATTCACCTCAACAACTCATTCATAGAATCCTTAAGAAAATAGTTAGAGTTCAGCAAGATATTCAAGATCAAGCTATCTGGGAGCTTACTATTAGTGGGAAATTTACTTGTGATTCAGTCTATGATCACGTGAGGAAGAAAAAGAGCAAGACTTTAGCTGACTCCTTGATTTGGCATAGAGACATTCCTTTCAAGGTTTACTTTTTAATAAGGAGAATGCTCAGACTGATGTTGAGAAATATAAGAAGAAACATACAAGTAGAAAATTAAGAAAAATAAGAAGAAAATTAAATAAATTATATCCAGAATATAAACAACTCAATATCACAAAAATTGATAACGACAATTTAAATCAATTAATAGATAATATATCTAAAATAGAATATAAATATATTCAATATTTAAAGATACAATGAATAACGAGAATAACGAATATAGACAAAAACTTAATGAAATAATTATAGCAAAAAGACAAGAATTGAGACATAGGCAAAATAGCCTTAACAATAATATATTTGTAGGAGTTTGTCACAAATCTATAATAGCACAGAGAAAAACTATTTTATATCTACAAATACAAATAGAAAACTTAGAATATAAATTACAACACAATTTATAAATGAATAAAGAAGAATACGCAATAGATGAAAAAATATATGA